>CM060252.1:18803829-19035947 GCA_030684275.1 Acipenser oxyrinchus oxyrinchus | reverse complement strand
GCCTCTTCAGTATGTCGGGTAACCTCGGAGACGGTGCCCCTCTCGTATGTCGGGTCATCTCAAAGACGGTGGCCCCCCTCCTGTTTATCGTGTCTATCGATCAAGTAAATGTTGGGCCTTGAAGAGGCGGAGCCCCTCTCTCCTTGTGTATATGTTCACTAACTCTGTCAATAAACACTACCAGGTGGCATAGCTCCGCCCCGTGAAGTTATATTATACATGTATACCATGTATGTAACACTTAATTATATATTTCTTAAGCTTTTAAAATGATGATAGAACTCCCTAACCCAATACACAATTTGTTTATAATTAATTGTTTGGTGAATTCCTCTAATCATGCATTTTCTCTGGTTCTCGTTGCTCACTTCTGCGATAAATAAACTCAACATGATTAGAAGTAGCCACCGAACACTTCCAGTATTATAGGAACATTGTATATGCTTTAAACGTGTGAAGGTGAAAGTGTACATTGTACATAAAGTGTGGCGGAAGTATGACAAAATTACAAACCCGTTTATGCAAAATCCATGTCAATGATCTCAATCACATTCCTAGTAGATATGTGTGTCCTATGCCTGTTCTTGGTTCTTGTGTGGATTAGACACAGATGTTAAAAGCCAAGGACACACTGCAATTCCGCAATCACCTAAGGAAACTTTGTTGTAATATCTAATACGTTGTTTTCTATACCAAGATTTCAGTTATATAATTAAAATAAAATCTACACTATTGGTCCTGTATACACTCTCTCTGTATCGGCGGCATCACAGACACGGTCTGTTTTAAGGTGAGTTATATACTCTTTTATTAATTAAAACCCTCTAGTGCAAATTAACTCCTGATAAATTATGACAATTAACACAGATTTGCTTTTAAATTCCCACACAAATAAATAGTTGCAAGAAGCACTGCTTGTTAAGATACTAACATTATTTCGTAAGTCAACATAATTTCGAAAATCACATTAGGACGATTATTTAATTCAAGCAGTGTGGAGTAGTGGTTAGGGCTCTGGACTCTTGACCAGAGGGTCATGGGTTCAATCCCAGGTGGGGGGCACTGCTGCTGTACCCTGTAACCTGTTGTGTCTGAAAGCTTTGTAGACATCTCCTTTTTTCTTGGCCTGTATCAGAACTTCTCAAACATCTACAGGTGCTACAGAACCAGCGGAGAGACAGGCTAGTTTGTTTGGTTGAGCAAAGGGATTAACCCAGTAATTTTCTAGTGACTGCACATCCTTTTCGTCTCTCTGTGTCCTGGATGGTTCAAGATCTGTATGAGACATGCCTGATGTCTGACCTTGTACCTTTTGCCTTAGATTCCCAATACTGGAACTTCTGTACAGCTATGTAATACCTACTCACTGCTCCAGCCTTAAGACCCTTAAGACCTTATCCTTTAGTCCCACCTGCTGTCTAGGTGTCCTTATTGGCCATCTCCTTAATGGTGTGATCCACAGGGATTCTTCCGAATGGGTTTGTTGAGAGAATGCTCCATTTTGGAGATGATGATATACGTCAGGATGTTTCCAACCTGGTCATTTGTATGTAGTATACAGGCAGATATCTTACATAGTTCTGTCTGTAGTAAGCAAATGTCCAGGGTATCACGGCTCTTATCAGAGCAAGGTGAAGAAGCCAGTGCCCTTCTCTGGATGCTTGAATAAGCCCAACAACTACCTCAACCATATCGATGCAACTCATCCAGAATGCTGACAGATCTCCATTTTCATGCCTCGAGAAGTTCAGGTAGGTGTTGAATAATTGGACGATCCTGATACAAGATGGATGGTTGAGGAAGTTAATAAGCTGTTCTTGGGTTATGTTGTCGTGCAGCTTCTCTGCCTGGAGCATGGTGTCATTGATCGTAGGCAAATCAGCCGGATGTCCTTCATCCATCCATGTATAAAAACGTTTCCAGGCTATTCTCAGCAGGGCTTCATATACTAATTTATGTAATTTAAATAAGTCAGTGAGCGATTTAGGAAATGGGAGGTAATTATTGCTAAGCTTCTCTGACTCTGGAGGCCATGGTTTATTAGTTTTGGATTTCTTCACATCTGTTCTTAAGTCCAAAGCCCATTACATCATAGCATTATTATGATCTTTTGACATTTGTAATTCCAGTTCAGCTATCAATCTAAGATTTTCCTTGACTAACATACTTCTGGAGAGGTCTGGTATGACAACAAGTTTGCCTTTATCATCTGATATAATCTCAAGGCTGTTGCCAAACTATGCCTCCAACTTTCTCTGAATAGATTTCTTTGTATGTGGCTTAATGTCTTCGATGCCTAGACAGTTCATGTTGGCCACCAGTCTTTTGTTTTTCTTTTACAGAGTATGTCTCTTCTTTATTATATTCACAGCCTTTGTGTTTTGCCTGTCTTGTGTACACCCTATAACATGTACTGTGATAATGCGCTTCAGCTGCCACCAAGTCCCTTGACGCCAACATCTTTATTTCAGTATTTTCTTGTGCCACTTTCCAAAGAGTGACATCTGACCTTTTGATTTGTTGCTTGATGCAGTGGTTCTCTGGAATGGGTCCCTTTTGTGTACTTTGTCTTCTCACAAAATACAGATGTTTTCATACACTCTGGAGGATGATGAGGCCTTCGCTTTATCCCTTGTTGACTGCCATGGATCATAGGGATGGTATTGATGGCAAGAAGGCCCAGTGTCTTGACATTCAAGTCGTTTGGTTTGGTGAGTTATGTGGTAGGAGCCTTAGAACCACAAATTACATATGTCTCTTAGAACATTTGCTCTGTTCATGGCCACTTTGAGGGAATATCGGATTCAGACTCCATCGCTTGATTAGTAAAGCACTATAAATCACCATCATAACCAGTATTAATTTTGCAGATAGCAGATGGGAGTTTATTTAAGATGTATTTATTTTCACCTGTGGGCCAGTGATGATGTCAGATCTCAGTCAGTACACACCAGGCTTACTTCTCTCTAACTGAATTCACTTCCTGTTTTGTCAATCAAGCTAATTCAATAGAAGACCCTTGAATAACTTCATACGTACACCTAGACAGACAACAGTGACAGACTAATGTCAAACAGTTTTAATGCTAACAGGAGTTTCTAAGCAACTTATTTTATCATTTGAACAACAGGAAAATATTATTTATTGCTATTATTTTATTAATTATAGAACTGATGTTATTTTATTAATTCTTAAATTAATTATTACTTTTGTACAGCGGTATCGGCGCTATGCTTTAGTGCGAGAGGTCCCGGGTTCGCGCCCGCCCTCCGCCTGTGTGTGGATTGCCTCGCCCTGTGTGATGCACCTGCCTACGGGAACCGAGATCGCCACATTGGTGTCAGAAGTGGACGCAGGTACCCCTGTACGCACTCGTCGGACTGTAGTCTGGTTAGCAAGTCCGGGGCGGACTTGAGGCTGGCAGGGGAGAGTGTAGCATGCACGGGGGAAGGCAGCAGCAGGGCTGGTAGGTGATGTAATCACACACAAAGACATGATTCCGATCTACGCTCCTTCCAAAGGAGCCAGCTCTTTTGTACAGCGGTATTGGTGCTATGCTTCAGTGCGAGAGGTCCCGAGTTCGCGCCCGCCCTCCACCTGTGTGTGGATTGCCTCGCCCTGTGTGATGCACCTGCCTGCGTGAACCAAGATCGCCACATAAACATAAATGTTAACATAAGTTTGAAATAATTATTTGTACTGAATAACAACAACAATAATCTTACAACAGGAAACTGGTGAAATTCCTGCAATTATTTTTATTTGTATATATGTTAGTACAATGTTGAAAAACAAATCTCAACTGAAATGTTAACCTGGACATGAAAAATTCTTGAAATCAGCCTTTTTTCACTTGTGAAGGTAAAACATAGGATTTTTAGGTCATTTTCCTAGACACGCTATGATAAGAGTCTTCTCAGAAAGGTAATTTCATAGAAGTATACATATAGGTAAATAACTGCAAAAAAAATTTGGAGTCTAACTTAGTTTTTGCAATATTCCAATGTGAAAATGCACCCAAAACACATTTACAAATTTAGATGATTGACTCCCCATGTTTAAATGGTCATTCTGATTGAAATAATTGGCCTATAGAACTGAAAAACTTCATATAACCTAGTTCTATAGTCCTAAAGCCTAGGACACAAGGAGAAAAACAAATGGAGATGGTGATGCTTTTATCGGTGATTTGGCATGGAAATATATGTATTTGACCTTGGCTGTAGCCAGTGACTGTGACCTTGGATCACCAAGGTCATGTGACCAATGAATAATAGCCAGTATCATAAAACATCCGCAGCCTTTACAGTTCCTGAGATATTCAATTTTATGTTAATATGGTATATTGCTTAAATTCAGGAGTCGGTTGCCATGGCAACACAATTTTAGCCCCTAAGCTACATTTCTGACAAGTCCACCAGACATTTCCGTAAAGTACAGGTTCAGAGCTTTCAGAAAATGTACGGGGGAATTTGCCCACCCAAAAGGTACCAACAAGCCCTCTGGCTCATGGACTACATGTTTCCCTTGCTTTTACATTCTTATGAAAGGTAGTTGTACAATTAATACATTATTAAAGGAAGTAAGTGCAAACTGCAGGCACATAAATTATATTTATGGTGGTCTGATTAATGAAGGACTTTATTTTAAATTAAGGCATCAACAGTGTGCTGAAGTTTTGCAAAAAGTGGTGCAAATTTAATTTTGATACAAAGAATGCACCAAGGTATCAAACTTGTTTGAGCAGTATTAACAGAACCATAGCTAGCATCTGCAGATAAGTATTTTTTATTTATCTATGTAAAAAAAGTGGCATTCAACACAGTAACTAGTGTGTACTCTTGACTTGGTATTAATTGCAATTGGCTAAAGTGAAAGAGACTAACCCAAAATAAGAACATAAGAACATAAGAACATAAGAAAGTTTACAAATGAGAGGAGGCCATTCGGCCCATCTTGCTCGTTTGGTTGTTAGTAGCTTATTGATCCCAGAATCTCATCAAGCAACTTCTTGAAGGATCCCAGGGTGTCCGCTTCAACAACATTACTGGGGAGTTGGTTCCAGACCCTCACAATTCTTTGTGTAAAAAAGTGCCTCCTATTTTCTGTTCTGAATGCCCCTTTATCTAATCTCCATTTGTGACCCCTGGTCCTTGTTTCTTTTTTCAGGTCAAAGAAGTCCCCTGGGTTGACATTGTCTATACCGTTTAGGATTTTGAAGGTTTGAATCAGATCACCGCGTAGTCTTCTTTGTTCAAGACTGAATAGATTCAATTCTTTTAGCCTGTCTGCATACGACATGCCTTTTAAACCCGGGATAATTCTGGTTGCTCTTCTTTGCACTCTTTCTAGAGCAGCAATATCCTTTTTGTAACGAGGTGACCAGAACTGAACACAATATTCTAGGTGAGGTCTTACTAATGCATTGTAGAGTTTTAACATTACTTCCCTTGATTTAAATTCAACACTTCTGAAAATATATCCAAGCATCTTGTTAGCCTTTTTTATAGCTTCCCCACATTGTCTAGATGAAGACATTTCTGACTCAACATAAACTCTTAGGTCTTTTTCATAGTTCCCTTCTTCAATTTCACTATCTCCCATGTGATATTTATAATGCACATTTTTATTGCCCGCATGCAATACTTTACACTTTTCTCTATTAAATTTCATTTGCCATGTGTCTGCCCAATTCTGAATGCTGTCTAGATCATTTTGAATGACCTTTGCTGCTGCAACAGTGTTTGCCACTCCTCCTATTTTTGTGTTGTCTGCAAATTTAACAAGTTTGCTTACTATACCAGAATGTAAATCATTAATGTAGATTAGGAATAGCAGAGGACCTAATACTGATCCCTGTGGTACACCACTGGTTACCTCACTCCATTTTGAGGTTTCTCCTCTAATCAGTACTTTCTGTTTTCTACCTGTTAACCACTCCCTAATCCATGTGCATGCATTTCCTTGAATCCCTACTGCGTTCAGTTTGAGAATTAATCTTTTGTGCGGGACTTTGTCAAAAGCTTTCTGGAAATCTAAATAAACCATGTCGTATGCTTTGCAGTTATCAATTTTCAATGTTGCATCCTCAAAAAAGTCAAGTAGGTTAGTTAGACACGATCTCCCTTTCCTAAAACCATGCTGGCTGTCTCCCAGGATATTGTTACCATATAGGTAATTTTCCATTTTGGATCTTATTATAGTTTCCATAAGTTTACATATAATAGAAGTCAGGCTTATTGGTCTGTAGTTACCTGGTTCGGTTTTGTCTCCCTTTTGTGGATCGGTATTATGTTTGCTATTTTCCAGTCTGTCGGTACAACCCCTGTGTCAAGAGACTGTTGCATGATCTTGGTTAGCGGTTTGTAAATAACTTCTTTCATTTCTTTGAGTACTATTGGAAGGATATCATCCGCCCAGGGATTTGTTTATTTTAAGAGCTCCTAGTCCCTTTAACACTTCTGCCTCTGTTATGCTAAAGTTATTTAAAATTGGATAGGAACAGGTCGACATGTGGGGCATGTTGTCCGTGTCCTCCTTTGTAAAAACCTGTGAAAAGTAATCATTTAATATATTTGCTATTTTTTTCTCTTCATCTATGATTTTGCCATTTGTGTCTCTTAGACATTTGACCTCCTCTTTGAATGTTCTCTTGCTGTTATAATATTGGAAAAATATTTTGGAATTGGTTTTAGCCCCCTTAGCAATATTGATTTCTATCTCTCTCTTGGCCGTACTAACTTCCTTTTTGACTTGTGTTTGCAGTTCCAAGTACTCTTTCTGTGTACTTTGTTTTTGGTCCCTTTTAAACGCTCTGTAAAGTGCCTTTTTTCGCTGAATATTTTTTTTAATTGATCTATTAAACTATTTTGGCCATTTTGTTTTAGATTTAGATTTGTCTACTTTTGGGATGTAATCGTTTTGTGCCTCTAGTACTACATTTTTAAAAAACAGCCATCCTTTTTCTGTGGATGTTTTCTCTATTTTACTCCAATCTACTTCTGTTAGTCTCTGTTTCATACCTTCATAGTTTGCTTTTCTAAAATTGTAAACCTTAGCTTTAGTCATTACTTTTGGAGTTTTAAAAAATATTTCAAATGAGACCATGTTGTGGTCTGAGTTTGCCAATGGCTCTCTGACCTCTGTTTTAGTTCAAATAGAACATACACACACAAATATGTATAAGTAAAGACAACTGAATTATTATCCAGTTCTTATCCCTCAGGACATTCAAGATTCAAATTTATTTTCTGATTCAAATATCTTATTCAGCAGCTAAACACAAGTTTAATAAGGTTTTTTTTCTCTCCATTTAACCATTGAGCCAATGTTTTTTTGTATTTTTTATATTTTTTATAAAAGGTTAAGAATTCAGCACATAAATGAGATTCTGGTTGGAGAAACACTGATACAAGTAATTCCTTCCATAGTTGGGCTACAGGGTAAAGAGTTCAACTGTCCGGGCCAAATATGAAATGGTAGTAGCTTTTTCTTTTTTTGTTGTTCTTTGTTTTTATTTTTTACACAGCACTGGTTTTAGGTGCTACTGAATCCAATTGTTTCCCAAGACTTCGGAACATGCTGTATCATAAAGTTGAAAGATCACACATACTGTACCTGTGGTGGGCGTTGTTGCGAAGAAAAATCTCAGACACATTTTCTGAGCGGAATAAACAACGGTAAAGGAATTAGAAATAAATAACTTTGATGCAGGAAGGGGAAGTCAAATTGTTATACTGGAATAAAATAATTCCGTTCTCTCAATATAGCTTTTTATATAGTTTTGCCTTGCACTTGTTTCAAAACAGAACCATTTGTGCTGTTACATTATACTCATGCATAGATTTTATATTCTTAACTTAGCTTCTTAGGAGTTACGGTATTACACCATCATTGGAGGGGGGATGGTGGTTTCTGCCATTATGACAGCTGATGATGAGAGACTGCAGATGTGATGACAATGCTAAATTGAGCCTTCATTTTTTAAAATTAAAATAAAACTTGATGTCTCCTTTCCTCTCACAATTTTAGAGAACTGTTGCATTCAAATTAAATTCGACAGCCATGACAGTACATACACTCCAAGAAGAAAAATGTTTTAATGATGCTGCTGTTTTTCTTTTCCTTTTATCTTACCGGTATACCATGGCACAACAGTGAAGTATTTGCACTGTCCTTGACAAGCAAAGCTTACCTACTAAAACACCAATATATCTTCCACGGGTGTAGACATCCATGATCATATGGGCTGTGATGAAGATTACTGTACTACGTTGTTAGTTATCGCACCTGTGATGTCCATTAGAGCGTCCCTGTACTGAACAAATTAACATCCGACTCATTCCATCTCGTTAGCAGCAGCAATTAACAATTAGCAATTACAATTTGCAAAGGCGCAGAATATAAAACTAATCTTACCTTTATGCTCACATTGATGACAAAAAAAGCCCTTGTAGCTAACTAACAAGAGACATCTTGTAAAGGACTTTAGTAAAGGATTCATTGCTACTGTATGAACCTTGTTGAGCTCAAACTTTAAAAAGTTCCAAGGATGTGACAAAAAAAGGAAACAATATAAGAAATGGAAACCAAATATCTTTGCTGATACATGGGTGATGGAATTATTTGATTTTCTACACCACCTCTGTTCTACCTTTAAGTTTCCTCACCATAGCAACTCCCCACAACAGCTTTGTAGATTTAAAGGTAAGTGGACGTCTTCCAATCCCAGGACCAAGCGAGGTGACCAGGTGAGCCCCTCTGGCATCTTAGTTTGGTGTTAATCATCTTTGTTTTGTTTGCACTGTCTATCATGTCTTGATAGCTAATTTGCTCCAAAATGGTTAAACAGACTTTCTAAAAACATTAATTATGATACCCATCATATAAAGATGCTCATTTAATTTTAATTTTAATTAGGACTTTTTTAATTAGTAACTTGCTAGACAAAAAACACCCTTTGTAAATGTGTTTACTGACTCTAGAGATTAAGATACAGTGGGACAAAAAGTTACTGAACTTTTGTTTAGGATGCCGGAGGATGCGGTGCTAAATCGTATCGTCTCATGCTGCAGATCATCCTAGACCTAATAGCTGAGTTAAGGGATGAGCTAGATCCCAGCGTCAATCTAGGGACCGCTATCCCTGCACATGTGAAAGTGCTGTGTTCTCTGCACTACTTAGCCTCTGGTTCCTGGAATGTCTGGAGGGACAGCCCAGTCCACCTTTTCCAGAGTACTAGGCAGATTTCTGGAGTCATGCTAAAAAGGGCAAGCCAATACATATAATTTCCTAAGGATACTAGCATAACTGATATTGGCTGAGGCTTTTCCAAATAACTCAGTTTCATGCTGAGTGACCTCAGCCGTAAGGACTCTCAGCTCCTTCTCAGAAAACTTATGTTATTTTTTATTTTAATTTATGGTTTTGTGAAGAGTGGAGTTATACCAACATAACAAAGACCCATTTTACTACTTCCTACTGCAAGTCTGGCTGTCACTTTGGTTTAGTGTATTATCTTCCCTGCTGTAAAGCCTTAGTTAGATCCAGCTATATGTCAGCAAATCCCATCAAAAGAATATTGTTCTCTGACAAAAGTGGTGCAAATTGTCTGTGAATCCAGTCTTGCTGGTCATAACATAATAACATGCATATACTGAAATAAACAGCATCATAAGCATTATACTTGTCTATAGACATTTGTAAAATGGAAAGTGTGCCTCTTAGATTCAAGGCACAATGGGCTGTATTTATCTGTTAACAGATTTGTTTTTCTTTCACAAAGATGACCTTGATAACCCTGACCCAATTTGAAATAGAAAGGTGATTATAGAGGTGACTAGTACCAGCTAGAACACCACTCTTAAAACTAAAGGTTAATTGATGTTCTATGCAGAACCAGATGGTGTTTTATCTGGGTCCCTAATTTTTGATTAGTTGCAAAAGCTTTAATGCTGAACAGCATATGATTTCACTTACATTGGAAGAGAATGTGGAAATCAATTTCTGTAGTTATATGACTTACCTTACATCATTAAGGCAAGAGGTTAATCAAGGGGCAGTTCAATTAAAGAAGGCTGGGATACAATTAGCTGCTGCTGACATTGGCTGGGTTTCTATGGAAAAATTTGAATAAGTCTCACCTTTTTCTCATGCTATTTGGTAGTACTTTTTGCGTAATTTGGGTTTCCATGTAGTTTTCTTTTAGGGAGAGACATTCTCCTTCAAATGCAAATAACCTAATTAACATAAAAATATGGGAGGGTATATTTAAATGTTTCTATTACTGATATCATGCACCTTTTTTAAACTGGGTTTCCACATTTTTGGTTTGTGTTGAAGCAACTGTACAGCCTGCCTTATTTGGCCACCAAAAAAAATAAATGTAGGAGCACTATATGCACTGCAAGACCATTGCAGAAATATCATAATTTTGTTTCCATTTTTAACTACCATTTTCAAGTAAGAAAAAAAGAAATTACACAGAACAATAAATTAACTTTTCATTCGTGCAACAAAGTTTGTGTTTGATTCCTTTCTAAAAATGTGACTGCTTCAAAATAGCATTTTTCTACAGTACATATATTGTAAAAGATCCGACCTCTTTTCGGTTCGTTGCCCCTTTAAAACACGGACCCAACACACAAATGGATTTTTTAAAGCGCGGTTGCGCTATTTTTAATGAAACACAAAAACAAAATAAACAAACAAACAAACACCTAGCTCGCTTTGAGCACTAACTAAACAAAACAGGAACCTAAACTAAAGACAGGACAGCTAAGCTGTTTACCTGTAACAAAAACAAACAAAACCGCACACACAAAAAAGGCTTCACTCTACCTTTCTTTTTAAATTACGGCTGTACCCACACACCAGCACAGTCGGGCTTCTACCCTCTTCAGCAGCTGCCCAAAGCAGACTGACTGCTCTCCTCTTAAACCGGGCACCTGGCTCCAATTTTCAATAGTAGCCAGGTGCCGGTAATGATCAACAATAAAACAATTAACAAAACAATTAAACAATTAGCAAAAACAAAACCAAAATGTGCCTTACGCACATGTTTTCCTCTAGGGAGGAATTAACCCCCTCCCTGCTGTCTCACATATATATATATATATATATATATATATATACTTGCTACTTTTAAAAATCTTTGACGCCAACAATCCACACTGTATTTTTTTTTTTTATTACAATTTGTCATAATATCAGCACAACACTACAGACCTGCTCAAAAATGATCCATAGCAGTGTACAGTAGTGCATACCCTAGGTGGCAATAAAGTACTATGCTTGATACCTAAAAGAAGAGCTCTAAATCACAATTCAAAACACTGTAATACTTGAATAAATCACCAAAAGGCATTTTCACTTTCATTATTATCGTTTCTGCTAGTCCATTACAGTGCTCACCTCAACGTGCAAATTATATGATTTACGTGTGAAATTGTGTGAGAAAAACCACACGTGATCCACATAAATGATAACAGCATGCAGGCCATCTCAATAAATGTGCATGCACATTGTGTTTGTGTTTAATTGTGTAATCTTTCTTATTATTTCAAATTTATGTAATATCAGATTTTGGGATACCTGCAATAATTTGTTTTCTTAAATGTGGCTTGATATTGATCTTCTTGATATTCCAAAACGGTGATTCTGTCTGGTCAACTGGCCATGTTATTCCTGTTGACCTTGTAACTTGTCCTTTCTAGTTTTCTGTAGGTTTGTCAAATCTTGTTCTTAACCCCTCATGTCAATCTGATGCTTTTTCGTTATATTGCTTTATTATAAAATGAATGGCTACACAATAACATAAGTTATTAGCAAAGGTTATCATTATATTGAAAATGCCCTTTTCTATATAAAGGTTTATAATAGCTTTTTTAAATTGAGTGGTAGTGAACAAATGAGAAAGATGTTTGCAATGAATAGAATCTGTATCAATGAGATTTTTTTTTAATATATATCTTTAGAAACAAAAGAACACAAAGATATTCAGTACAATAAAAGGTGGGCGCCAGTCAGGCTGTTCTTTGCTATTATATGGGTTATAGGATGACGAGGGAACAAAGCAAGCTTTATTAGTCCAGGGACACTTTATATCAAACAAGGGAAAAGGTTGAGAAGGTTTGACTGTTGGATGATTGTTGTAACTCTTACTGTCATTTTGTCAGGACCCCTTGAAAATGAAATGGCTATCTCAATGGATTCTTATGCTAGTGTTGTCAAGCAAGCTTCAAGGTTTGAGTTACTGTAGTCTGTAGAAACATACAATAGGGTCTCTTACAGTGAGAGTTCATGATACAGTAAAGCTCAGAACTGTCTTCAGTAGAACACCAAGGTTCTTTAAACAGAGGAGCTTTTCAGAGTTATGGGAATGGAAATGTATTCTTAATGCTTTACATGTAGTTGAGGATTTTCTCAGGAGCCTGTTTGCAGATTAGATAAGAGTAAAACAAAATATGAACCACAAGGAAGCTACATCACAGATCATGCTGTGAATGTATTTATTTTGGGAATAAGTAGTTCTGAACTGTGGGTTTGCGCTCTGTGGTACGATATCCACCAGGAGTGGATAAAGCACATTACCTATTACAGCTCACAGCTTGGTGAAACACTGGGGTAGGAGCAGTTCAGAGAAAGCTCTGCTGATGTGTTACTCTCGAGTCTCAAAGCCTGTCAATTTTGATGCATTCTGATCTGATCTGATGCATTTCCATTGTGAGGTAAAGCCCCTTCTTGTCAGGTTAGTTTTCCCTGCCTTGCTTTTATGCAGGGGTAACAGCACACAGGTGTCTTAACCAACTAATCAATTTCCCAATTAACAATTAAACCATTAACCCATAACTAATTTTTAAGTTGTTCTAATCAAGGCCATGTGGCTGTGCAAAGGTGGCCATCTTAGCTCAGGCTGTACCTCCGCTCCTGAACCAAGATGGTCGCCAGCAACATGACCGTCACACTTAAAAAGACAGGATTTCTGCCCTGTCACATATCCTCCCCCTACTCTGCCACAATTGCTAAACAGCCACAGCATCATTAGCATCATATACTAGCTTTGATTTGGGCAGACCTTAAGGTAAACACAGGGGATGGCTAGCTGATGGCAAATCAGGGTGAGGCAGCACTCGAGGAGACCGTTCAGGCAAGAGATTAGAGATCCTTGTTGTGGTAAAGCCAGCCATTGAATAAATGACCCTGTCCAGCTAGGTAAAAATAAGAACATCCTCCTGTGTGTTTGTTTATTCCCTCTCCCACTTAGCTTGTATACCATTTTCAATTAACCCCTTAGGGACCCCGCTATTTTCACCTGTGTTTTACTGTTGTTAGATTTGTGGCTAGAACTCTTTAACTATAAAGGTTACAGGTACATGAAATGAATGTGCACACACTAGGCTTTCATTAAAAAGAAAAAAAAAAAGTGAAATAGTCTCAAACTCACCCTGTTCAATACAGATAACAAAAAACACTCAAAACGAGAGACGCTTTTTAGAAGAAAAAAAAAACATTTATTGTTTGTAAAAAATATTTTAGCATGGCCAGCTCAAATCTGACAGTGCACAATGCAACTTCAACATGTAGTGTAGTGGCCATATATAGAAAAGGGACCAAAAGCAGCAACAACAACAACAACAACAACAACAACAACAACAACAACAACAACAACAACAACCTGGATTCCATCCCAGGCACCCAGATTGTGTGGCACAAGATGAGGCTGTTCATTGTGGCTTCAATGGCCAAGAAGATGGCTACCAGGGCTACATATACCTAACAGCGCTTGTCTCGTGCATCTGATCCACAAACACGAAAAAAAATATATATATATAGATATATATATCTATATATATAGATATATATCGGAAAAAAGGTCCTTGTGCCTTCGATGTCGCTGTTTCTCTTATTTTGTAAAGATTTTGTGTGAAAATGTTTGTTTACTGCACTGAATTACCTATCCTGCTCATCATCATTAGGGCTAGGAGTTTGTCATGGAAAATTTGGACGTAAATCACGGAGCAGTCACGGTCAATGCGTTCAGAATCACAGAGAAAATGACAGAGGGAGAATAAAGTCACAGGGATTAAAAAAAAATAGTCTTTAATAAAAGCATATTGTGGCGCCTGGTGCGCACAGGTTCAGCAAAGAAGGACGAGACAAGCAAGTGGAATTTCAATGTGTTGCTTTTTTTATTTGCTCTGCAACGGTGACTACTAACTAACAGTAGCATTTATAAGCGCTGAACTAAGCAGAGAATAAAGACGCAAATGGGAAAGGTAAGCAGACGGGAAGCGTAACACTTTGGGGTCGAGAAATACACACACGAGGTTAACACAAAGAGGGTGTGGGGCTGACAAGAGACATCTACATAAAATTAAGTGCAACCGTACAACAATTAAACAACAAGTGGAACAATAATTTAAATTAAAAAGAGAAAACTGTTCAATGTATGTCCCACAGCGAATGTTGGCAGTCAGTATTACACACACACACACACATTTACGAATATATTCGATCGAAGAGCTTAGTTTGAAACACTTTTTGTTTTTGTTCTCCCAAAAAAACAAAAAACAAAAAAACACAGGACAGCAAAAATCCAATTATAAAAAGAAGACTTGCAGTCTATCTCTCTGTAAAAATAAAAAATTCAAAAACGATTGCTCACCAATTTCATCTGTTGTGGTACAAGTTCATTGCTTTTTGTATTTTTCTTTTCACATTTTATTCTGTTACTGCATGTTGTATGTTGAGAGGTTTGTTGGCTTAATGCAGGGGTGGGCCACATAGACCTAAGGGCAAACTTGCATGGGCCAAACAAGATATTTTCATAAGATTTTAAAAGAATCGTAAATATTGGTTCCAGTTTTCAAAGCGTCTGCCAATTTAAAGTAATCTGTATTTATTTATTTGCGTTTAGCTTGTTATTAGATTGCAGATGCCTGATTCTGTGCACAGGACTAGCTCTTTCAAAATAAAATAAATAAATAAACCAGTGTTAAAATGTCACACAACACACTGTACCTGTGAAATAAAACAAGCATTAGATTGCCAAAGACAAAAGAAAAAAAACAGTAAAAAGCACATAACTCTCTCTCTAATTACGAATAAAGAAAAATATACACTTACTGACTTAGTGAGAACTTTGAAGTTGTTTCTCAGCTACCAGTTTCTCAAAGTTTGTCTCAAAGTTGGAAACGCTCATCAGTAGTACATCATGCAGGTGGTCGTCTGTCAATCGGGACTTCAGCTTAGACTTATTCAGTTTCATGAGTGAGAAAGTTTGTTCACAGATGTATGTGCTGCCAAAAACTGTGCACATTCGTCTAGCAAATTTTTGCAGATTTTGGAATTGATCGTTGGGAAGGAGGGAGTAAAACTCGACAATTTCTTCTTGTGAAACATATCCTTTAAACCTGAGTTACACTGCAGATCAGTAAGTTCCATTTGAAGAGAAGCAGGGACATTATCCGCCTTGGCAACAAAGGGGCTTTCAAACAGATGGAAGTCCTTCGCGTGTGACTTGAAGTCGGAAAATCTGGCCTCAAAATTCTCAATCAACAGGTCTAGTAATTTTACCATACGAGCACAAGGGAATGGAACACTAACATTTTCGTCCTGACTAAGTTCTTCGCAGGACGAAAAATGAGACAGTGTGCCCCTCTCTGAGTGTTGTCGTAAGAGCTTAAGTTTTGCCTGAAAGCCTTTCAGCCTTTCATAACAGGGAAACAAGCCTTTCTTTACCTTGCAGTTTTAAATTGAGGTCATTCAAGTGACTTGTTATATCTGTGAGAATCGCCAGATCCCACAACCATACTGGGTCTGAGAGTTTGGGGACATTTTTAGACTTCTCATTCATGAAAATATTGATTTCATTCCGCAGGGCAAAAAAACGTTTGAGCACATTTCCGCGGCTAAGCCAACGCACCTCACAGTGGTAAAGCACGCCCCCATATTCTGAATCCATTTCCTTCAGAAAAGCTTGAAATGAGCAGTGATTCAACCCACATGCCCTGATTGAGTTTACAGTGGTAACCACAACACATTTTCCAAGTTTTAAAACTTTGCCACACAGTGTCTGCTGGTGTATAATGCAGTGCAACTCCATCCGTCTTTCAGCATTGCACGAATCAGCCTCCTTACGCACCCGACCAATCACTCCAATCTTACTCCCTACCATGTTCTTAGCGCCGTCCGTTGTCACTGCGGCAAGTTGATTCCAAGACAGACCGAGACCCTTATGATATCGGAAAGTTTCTGAAACAACTCTTCACCTGTAGTCCTCTCGTGAAGTGTCTGGATCGCAGTAAGCTCCTGTGATTTGAAATGCCTAGTCAATCACACGAATGAAAATTAGCAGCTGAGCACTGTCCGCAATATCGTTGCTTTTATCCAAAGCTACTGAAAAATTGTCAAAATTTGCAAATTTTCACTGAGCTGTAATTTTAAATCAGTACCGATATATTTGATTCTTCGAGTGATAGTCTGTCGAGACAGACTTAAAGATTACTATTTTTTTTAAGGACACATTTCCTCCATTATCACATTCATGCACTTTTTTTATAAACTCCCCATCAGAAATGGATTTGCACTCACTCCCCAGTAAATGAGCAACGCGGCAACTTGCTTTCACTGCTGCTGCATTTTCTTCTTGTCTCCTCCTTAACATTTGCTGTGAACCTCCGGCCTCTGTTTTCAAAGACGTTATCTTTGCAATTCATTGTGGTCCCTTGTATTCATCATATTTTCCCCTGTGTTTCTTATCGTGGTGTCGCTTGATATTATATTGCTTCCACACTGCAATGGTTTCTTTATCAATGAGACATAATGCTTTACTTTGATGAGGCACGAAAAAGAATTGATCAGTCCACTTATCCTGAAAAACACGACATTCAATGTTTTTTTGTTGGAGGCATTTTTGTAGGTAAGTAATACACATTTACTGACCCGGTTTCTAGAACTGCATCAGCGACAGACTCCCGCTGATTTGAGCATGTCCAAAAGCCCGAAAGCGTCCAGTTTTTTTTTCATGTGTTTCCTTAGTGAGTGTTGACGTATATTTGAGATGCAGTTCATCTCCAGAGCAACAATCACTAAGGACGCCGGCTGCCATATTAATGGTAACCATGGTAATAACTCATTGCAGAAGCGTAAAGATTCAGTTTTTAAGTTTATTTTAGCTAGTCATGGTTTTATTCAGCTTTAGTTTTACACAACACATACGGAAGAAAAAAAATACAATGTCAACCTCTCTGTCCGCTTTTTTATTATTATTTTGATCTTTATTTCCTGTAATCAACTTTTTTTTTCATGGTACTGGACAGCATTTATTTCAACTTCACCCCAAGTTTTTAATCAGCATTACAATTTCATAATCCTGTTTTTTATTTTAAATCTTTCTTGTGCAGTCCTAGTACAGATATCACAGTGCAGTACAGTAGCCTACGTAGGTATTAATAAGTCGAAAGAAATGCTGTCCAGTTGATTACAGGAAATATAAAGGTCGGCATTGTATTTTTTTTTTTTTGTATTTCTTCTATAAGCATTTTGTGTAAAGTTGAAACCCATGGCTAAAATAAAACTTAAAAACTCCACCTTGACGATTCTGTGATGAGAGTTATTACCGTGGTTACCATAGGTAGCCTACCTCATTTTGTTTTCTACTTGTGGAGACAGCTTAACATGCTTTCATTACTAAGCAGTTTATGTGGCTTGCGTGGAACACTAAAAAGCAATTCAAGTACCATATGCAAAATGTGAAAATTATAATATAAAGCCAGTGAATCACTGTAAGTTGTGCTGTGCCAGCAAGCAGATCGCGGGCCGTATTAAATGCTGTGGTGGGCCGTACCAGGCCAGCGGGCCGTAGGTTGGGCACCCCTGGCTTAATGGAATGCCGGTTTTCCCCAAGAACATTGTGGCAGAGAGAAAATGTACTCATTTTTGTCAGGGTCAAGGGCTGCAACGGCTCCTGAGCAAAGTATGGTGTCTGAGTTCAAAATATGTAATTACTTATTCGAATAAATAAACAATAAATGCATTTTTTTTAAATGGGAAATGTAATGTTAATAAGATAAACACTTTCCAATAAAATCACATACAGATGGAACACAATTTACTGACATCCACGCAAGTCACGCACATCAGCAAAAATCACGGACACTAGCAAAAGTCACGGAATCCGTGACACCCGCAACCACCGTGACTAAATCCCAGACCTAATCATCATCAATGCTATTTTCAAAACCATAAGATTTACTAATACCTCTTTAATAATCTGTGTGTTGTTTTTGTTGGTCATGTTGCTTAGGCAGCATATCCTAATACATGCTCATTTGCCTGGCGCATATAGAAATCAAATTATGATTCCTTGTTCAGATTAAATACAACAGATTGCAGATAGAGAACCAAGCTGGTGTGCTTTGTATAATTTATATATATATATATATATATATATATATATATATATATATATATATATATATATATATATATATTACACACACCTTTTTTTTGCTGAGCTTTCCACTTAAGTGAAGCAAAGCCAAAAGATGAATACAATAAAAACACTTTTTTTTTTTTTTTTTTAATTAAATGACAAGATGCAATTTTCTGCCTCATTGGGCTGGCACCAATAATATTCTAAGAAATGCAGCTTAGTGTTAGTAAGCTGTTGTTTGAATGCAGAACAATTATTCTCTTTCTCCGGGGAGACTATTTCCTTCGAGTCAAACAGCAATAGAGACACCCCATTACCACAACTCAGAAGCACACAATGAGCTTTGAATCCATTTCCTTGTCTCATATTGCCAGATTATTATTAGGGGGTATACGAATGGCTTCTATTTTATCCATATTTATTTGCAGTACTGCTGAATACCGGTGGGGTGGTGTGGGAAATTGCATCCAGCTCCCAAATCATGGTCTCTTTGTGTTACATTTATTATTCATACAGTATAGCAAATAGAGCCTTAAGAATAGATGTAGTTCACGATGCACTCACTGTAAATCACCACTAACTACTGCAGTGATGTTGTGGATGGACTCAATGGAGTCTGCCCTGGTTCAGAAATTACTACAGATTTGACATTCCTTTCTGCCACTCTGTGCACCAGTAGAAGTGTTATTAATAATACACTTTCATTTATCATTTTCCCTTTTTCTGTACCTTTGATATTTACAAGATTTTTTTTTTTCAGGGATATTTGTTTCTAGATGTTATTGCCTTGGCAGCGTGATGTGAAAATACCATTAAAACTTTGACATTCACATTGGTTAAACTCCCAAGACCTTCAACTGAAATGGAGAATACCTTCAATTGTTTATGTCCCGCCTCCGCTCACTTATGATTGGACTGCCGTGTAGAAACTGCAGTTCTATTGGTTGATTTTATTTTATAAATACAATTATGCACATTTAAATCGGCCCAATTAATCTGTCAATCGGAGCAGCCCTAATATATATACTGTATGTATGTATATATATATATATATATATATATATATATATATATATATATATAATCTTGCTCTTAATTGTATTAATACTTGTACTGTGATTCTTGAAATGTATTTTTGTTTATGACTGAGTCGGCCTGGATAAGGGCGTCTGCTAAGAAATAAATAATAATAATAATAATAATATATATATATATATATATATATATATATATATATATATATATATATATATATATATATATATATATAAAGGAGTAACACAGCCTCTCAGCTAAGGCTCGTTGACGCCCTTTTAATCAGCAGACCTAGAACAGTAGTTTTTAAACACTTTCATGCACTTATTATTTACAGAAATACAGCAAACACACAAAAAAAAACACCTAACTCCCACATGAAGTGCTAAACTAAACTTTTCTATTGTTCTAACTATATCGGACAGCTAAGCCGTTTACCGATTGAAAAACATTTTTTTCAGATTAAATCATACTCGGGTTTACACACCTTTTTCCTTCCTTCTGACCACACAGGTCTTTTCACAGGCTTCACGGAAAAGAAAGATTCTTGTGTGATTGTGGTAAATCGGTACATGGCTTAACCGTCTAGTTAAGAACGTGTAAAAGTTTAGTTAGCGCTCCTTGGTGGAGCTAGACTTTTGCTTTGCTTATTTTGTTTTGGATTTAATGAATAAACATACAGGCACCGTCCTGTTTGAACTCCAGTACTTTTCGTGTTTGTTCACCACTTGCCCAATTCTGATGAAGCTTGATAATGACATGATTTAGTGCAAGTGCACAGGGGATATGGAGGCATCTGTCTTGTCTGTATGTCAGCCTTATTTCTAAAAGTGTATACAGTGGATTTAGATTATAGTGAATTCGTTTTTTCCTGTTAAAGATAACTCTAATGTTGTATTACAGCCGTGGTGGGGGATGCATGTCCCTGACATGCTTGTTATTCTTTTTTGTTATGCTTGTTCCACTTGTGCCACATTATCCTTCAAACACAAGCATACACTTGTGCATAAGGCTTTGTTTTTTTTACAAAAATCACTATTGTTATATTATTCTTATCCCTAGCGCTCTATTTATTAAGGTTTATGTTTGTCTATGTCTGCAGGTCTAAAACGTTGCAAACAATTGGGTTTGCATTTGATCTTTTTAAAGAAGATCTATAAATGTTAATGACAGATAGCATAATTTCCCCGGGAGTCATAAATAATAGTTTTAAAGTGAGAAGTACCGCCCAGGTTCATTTTAATGTCCTTCCAATGAGGTAAACAATGATTCTTAATTAGAAGCTACAATTTTAATTTTGATGATGGTGCACTAATTATCAAACTTGACAGCCCCCCACCGCCCCACCTGGATTTTAATGAAGGAGATTGATTGGGTAAAAAAATCAACAGGCCTGATTAACCATTCTGGCTACCTTGGTTATTGAAGTGAACGTAATGTAATTAGCTGCCATTTTACTCAGATGCTGTTATTTACAGCAAACGGTGCTCATTTGCATAGACAGCTTTGTTCTTTTACTTATGCCAATGCTTTATTATGCAGTTGATTATTTATAATATTTACTGTATTATAAAAAGAGATAACTTTAAAAGGCAGAACTGTTTCTCTTAAGACTGCCAAATATTACGTTTTTTGCTTTATAAAGAATTGGATGGGGTTGGTCAGGCTGCAGAAATAGATCCTGAACTCAATGCAAAATATTTACTGTATTATAAAAAGAGATAACTAAGGCAGAACCGTTTCTCTTAAGCTTGCCAGACATTTCCGAGACAGCTTGTACCAATTCAGAAATGTATTAAATTATTCTCTCCACTTTTCTAGGTTGGTTGCCCATGCAGGAGAGAACATTCGTGTTGTGTGGAAAGTGATAGCTAACATGTTGCAGAGCACTTTTACACAGTTATCAATTAAATGTTTGTTCAGCAAGTCAAAAAGGTATGTGGGCAATTAGTAGACTTAATAGGTAGCAATACATTGTAAAATAATGTTTCATGTTTGCAAGCCTCTTCATTTTACCATGAATGTTAAGCTTTGCTAGTTTATAAACACATTTTGTTAATTAATAAATACTTATGCTTTAGTTAGGTGCATATTATCACGGATTTATGTTAAACCCAAATCAGTTGTTGCAGCTTATGTAAATCTAATCCATGAATACGATTCAATGCAGCTGAATTCACAAGTTATTGTTTGGTTAATATGTCAACATTTGGGCTACTCGGGTCTGCTGCCTGTATAGCAATTTTGGTGTTAAGATACTAATTTATATATATATATATATATATATATATATATATATATATATATATATATATATATATATATATATATATATCATGATTGCTTCAATAACAGTTCATAATTTTCTTAATTAGATTGTTTTTTACCCAGTAATGGAATCATATAATAATAATAATAATAATAATAATAATAATAATAATAATAATTAAACTACATCTACCCACATGTAAAAAAAAATATATATCTTTAAGTACATGTTTGTTTACTAATTATTTTTCTTCAAAGATAAAATGTAAATAATATGACAGGCTTTTTAACGGGGCGCTGATTTGACTGTAATCAGTGCATTCAATAGGCGTAATCAAGACACAGACATATTTGAATAGTCTATGTGGTCCCCCATGAGCCACACATGGGGTCCGTAGGTGATCATTAACGCATTCAATGGTGTTCACAGTGAGACAGACTGCACCCTGTACAATTGAATTTATATTTTTGTGGCTAAATAATTATAGAAATGTGTTATACTCAATCCAGAGACAATTATTAAACTTCTCTTATATATTTTAGAGACATTAATTATATGTTTGATGTCAGTAATTATTAAAAATACCTTGTATATATATATTTTTTTAAAATAGTAATTCCAATTCCAACACCATGAATTCCATGGAGGTATGGAGAACAAAAGCTGCAAATATCAGAATTTTATCTTTTGTAGTTTTTAAGATATTATCGTTTTTGTAAAACAAATGCTGTTTAGTTTATTTGCATACGTGTTGCTGACGTCACTGAGACGGGCAGGACAATCAGGCCTGAGGTTTTCTCTCTCGTGTAACAACGTCCCCTGGTGGGCGTTTTTGACAAAGTTGTACATTGGGATTATAAGCTGGGTCCACACCTGAGCGATCAGTTGCGCCATTAGTTGCTTGCAACCTAGTCGCTTATGTGTGGACGTCCCTGCAACCAGTTGCGAGCAGTTGCTTGAAGTAGAGCAGTGCTCTACTTTCCAAGCAACCAGTTGAGCGACTTCTGTAGACACAGGCGATCGCGTGGCAATTCACCAAATCTGATTGGTTCTTTTAATGCTGACTGCACGGCTTGCATATTAAGAAGCTCTAATTTTAAAAATGTCGGGAGCAATTGGGTTGCGCATCTGATCGCTCAGGTGTGGACCCGGCTTTAGACACCATTATAAAGCATGTATTTATTTACATGTCCCCCTGATACTGTGTGCCCCATTTCCAGCTTTATAGGACATTCAGACAGCCTGGTATAGATGGTCTTATTTTCATATCATGAAAAATACAGTTTTTCATCTCTTTTTTTTTCCTTAAAAACATGTGGATGTATGGATCATTATGAAGCTCTGAAACACTTACACATTATTATTATTATTATTATTATTATTATTATTATTATTATTATTTATTTATTTCTTAGCAGATGTCCTTACCCATGGCGACTTACAGTTGAATACAAAAAATACATATTACAGTCTGATGGAGTTTCTAGGTGCTTCTGTTCTTACAGCAATGCTTTAAAAAAGTGTTTTGGGGTGTATGTCTGCCTATGGGAAATCCCATTATAACATTTGGCAGTAAAAAAAAAAAAAACCTGGGTTCGCTGAGTTACAGGAGAGCGAAGTAACCAAAAAGTGATTTGTTTATATAGGCCTGACTGTAGCTTTCCATAGAAAACAATGTATTTCATATCTCTGCAACTGTAAGGACTACGAACACCAGGCGGGTCTCTCTTTGCTATGACCTTTGTGCAACTAACGAGACCACTCGCAGTGAAAACCTCCCAGGGGTTGCCGAGTTACAGGAGAGAGAAATAACAAAAAATCGCCCACGTTTTTGGGTTGTAACTCTCGAACCCGAGCACCTAGAACCACCATTCAAAGTGTTCTAGAATCAGGGGTGCCAGAAACTACCTCCTAAAACGGCTTGTGATACCCCAAAAACTCAAGCCGTGAGGATACTAACACCCTTTGTCGAGCCGCCCTGGCACCAAGAACCATGCAAACGTGTGTGGAGCCCCCAAACAAAAATGAAGTTCCCCCGTCAAAAATGCCAAAAAAACGACCCTTCTCTGGGTCATATCTCTAGGACGCTGGGGCCTAGAACCCCTGTTCAATGTCTTAGGGTCATGTCTGGGACCCCTCTTTCACAGGGAACCACCTGCTTCCAAATGTCACATTTTCAGTTTCACCCTCAAGTGGACGGACATGTGATCATAGATTTTTAATAGCTTTTCAGCTCAAAGTTGGCAAAAAAAAAGTAAGAAATTGGGGCCCTTTCCCGGCTGGGGACATGTTTCTTGAAGGGTTTGACCAAAGGCCTGAGTGGGACACCCATAGTGAATTTGAAGTCTCGGGGACCCCCGGAACGCAAGATATAGCACCCAGAAATGTCTTTGGCAAACCACGGTGGAGGGGCGTAGACACTCTTATTCCCTTACACCCTTGGGCATCTAATGAGACCTCCCTCAATTGTTGTGTCAGTGCCTCAGAGTTTCATGCATTTTCATGCATTTAAATGAGGATTTTTTTCCACTTATCTACACACCATACTCCACACTGTTAAGGGGAAAAAAGTTTTTATTGAGAAAAAATTATATATTAAAAATACAAAACTTAAAGATCATAATTGGATAAGTTTCCACCCCCCTTAATAATGTTAATGCATTTTAATTCCAAGCTATAAGGCAACAAAAGGTGAAAATTTTGAAAGGGGGTGTAGACTTTCTATAGGCACTGTAATTCATGTCTCTAAAATATCTGAGAAGTTTAATGTCATATATCAACAGCATGCACAATACATAATAAACCCACGGCTCTATCGCCAGTAGAATAACAATCACAATAATAATCACAATAACATGTAGTTAAATAATACAGTGAGGGTCTTGCCATGGATGAGAGAGATGTGGCAGAATGTCCTTTTTACAAAATATTACCAATAGTAGGGCCAGTCATTTCAGATTTCTAAAGCTTTACATTTTGGAAATTTTGGAAATATATTCTAATTAATACAAACAGTAGATGTAAGTACATGAAAAAATATGTAAATCCTTTACAACACCTAAAACGCGGTACATCACAATGTTTACAAACACATTCATATTTAAAAAACAAACCTGTCAGTTTTAGAACATAAAAAACAGTAGGCCTATAATGTAACACAATTATTTCTCGCAGTGCAAGATTACAATTAAAAGCTAGATCATTGTTTTATGCACCAAACTAACAGTACAGGGAAATCTGGAATAATACAATTTATTCAGATGAACTAGAAGTCCATTAATTTCAGTAAATGATATCAATAATTAAAGAAAAACATAAATAAACAACAAACCTGTAGCCTAACTCAGAAAGCAAGCTCAGTTCAGCTATACATAAGTGCGCGTCAGTACGCAGCAGTAACTACATTTTTTAATGCAAATATCTTTATATTACAAGTATTTGTGCCAATATCCTCACATGAATATTAACAGACATGCTTAGGACACATTAAAGCTCATTTGGGCATACATCTTCATACTTTCCATTGATACAGTAACGTTGTCGGGTTAGCATTTGCTCAAGTTTGGAGAAACTGTGTTCAGCAACTGAATTACATGGGATTGCCAAAACAACTCGAGCAATCTGGCTAAATTCTGGCAAACGCTTGTCCGTGCTGTTCCAAAAACTGCAGAGACATTTCATTGTTACTGGGGAGTTCATTTACAATGTTCAAGTAAATGGCCCACTCACCCTTATGTACAGAACTCAGCAGCAAAATACTCTGTTCATAGTCACTGAAGTTGTGGGAGAGTACAGGAACTTGTTTGGGATCCAAGAGTTGCAACTTTGCAGAAAAATCTGTTTGCTGGCTGTTTGTCTGTATGTAGGTATCCCTGCAGTTTCTCTACACAATTGTGAAAAACTTGACGTTTGAGACTGTCCGGTGCATTCCGTTCTTTGTACTGAAGTTTTGCCAATAGATCTGATGCAATGTTGTACACTTCCGTTGGTAATGTGGACTGCGATTCAAACTTAAGTAACTTCTGAACAATTGCCGTTGCTTCTGCTTGGATAAAATTTAAATCTGCCTCAAGCGATTCTCTCTGCAGTAAAACGGCAGTCACGTCCCCGCTTCGATTTCCTGAGCAACGAACCCATTGTAGTACTCCACATGATGGCAGTGATACATGGCTTTGAACCAAGTATTCCATCTTGTTACAACGGGTTCCGGCGGTAATGTCGGGCTTTCAACGCTGTGGTCGATAAGGTAGTCTCTGAAACGAGCACGTCTGAGTGGGGCTTTGCAGAACAGCTTTTAGAGCACCCAGACTGTCCACGTCTGTATACAATCGGCGCCAGCATTTACCAAGTAGTAAAGCTGCAATGTGTGCCCAGCAGGTCAGATGAATGCATTTAGTTAAAATGCCACTTAAACTGTCTTTGAATGACTTTCGCATGTGCTTTGCATTATCCGTCACATAAGCCACTACATTTGAAAAGTCAATTTCATGTTGTACAAGAGTCTTTATCACAGCTTGTGAAACCGTAGAGTCCACACTACATAACCGATCTCGAGAACCGTACTCGAACCCTAATTAATCCAGCTCAGCGTCCACACACCATTAGGATAGTTCAGTTACAATTCCCAGCAGCGCAACGAACCGTGGAAATTAATACGATAGTATCCCACCATGCACTGTATTTTATTTTAAAATAATGTGTTATGCCCCATATTAACAGAGGTCCATATTGCATAAATGAAATATAACAAGTATTGCGGAAAAAGTAAATCCGAACACACACACACAAGTAGGGCTTGAAGTTTTCTGGTTTTATTTCAGGTGAAGTCCCTTTAAAGTTGAGCTGATTTTGTTTTATAATTAAACTCAGAAAAAGCTGTTAATTACAAAACAATCTTTGTTTTTACCTTCATATCTTGCCTGAGCCTAATTCTGGTCCTCTCTTAATTTTATTTCAAGCAGAGCTGACAAATTACGTAATTTGTTAATCCCCGATCCTACTTTTAACTCGCATTTCATTTTTGCAGTCGCCTAATTTAACGTTGTGTTTTTGTTATTTTCCCCACTAGTTTAACAGAGATGTCCTGACAGATTTTTTGAAGCATACAAATGAATACCTAGTGCGGAGTGTACACTGATAGCAAGTCCTTCAGGCGCCTGCTCTGAGTATTTCGCCAAACATACCACAAAGCATTTTGGGATATTGGAGGATACACAAAAAAATGTAGTTTGGTATTACAGCGTCCACACTTCTGATAAACCGCACTACCTGATGCGATCTAATTAGAACCGGACTCGAGACTACCTCCTGAGGTGGTCTCGAGTACGGTATTAAATGCTGCGTAGTGTGGACGCTAACCGTATTTAGAACTTTTAAGCCGGCTTAAATGCAACTAATACGGTTTAAAGGCATAGTGTGGACAGGGCCTAACACACTCTAACGCCACTGACACTGTTTCTGCGAGTTTGGCAGCAGCTGGGCAATCGTCTGAAGCTTGGATCAGCTGTAATAGAGTATTCTTCACATATCGGTTCAGCCTGTCTATGTATTCTTCCACAATTACAGCTACGTGCTGACCCTTCAATTCAGCTATCAGTTGTTACTTGTGCTGTTCAAAGACCCGGTGAAGATGGGTCTGTCTCTGTACTTGCTTGAAGGATACAGCCCCCATTTCTTAAGTGCTCGTTCGGAACTCTCTCATTTTGGGATTGTATGTTGTTTACGAGAGGGATGTTTGCACAACAACAGGCCTCCACCCAGTCTTGCACTATTTTTTTCTCTGTAATGTTGATTTTCATTTTGTCGTGCAAGCACTCCAGTGATTGTGCGCTGTTGCTTTGCTGCTGTCATGTCCCCTCTCTCTGCCCTTCGTTTTCTTTGTTCCATTGCTGCCAATGTGGTCTACTATGCGATCCTTTTTAACAAAGTCCAAAACCTTGCTGCACATTGTACAGAATAACTTCCCTCCATCCACATGGAGCACATCTTTTCCGAATTATTTTCCGTGATCTTCAAGCTTAACCATTTTTTTCACATAAGAACTGGTGCAAAGTGAACGGCACAAACGGACGAAATACAAAGGGGGGAAATCGTAAGTAATCGGAAGTATCAAAAGTGATTTCGGAAATGAAAGGTCATTTCCAGAAATCACTGGCCCTAGTGATTAGATACTGGGTACATTTTGTTAAAGAATGTCAAGTGTCAAAGAGGGATTTTTTTGTTATTATTATTATTATTATTATTATTATTATTATTATTATTATTATTATGTTTTTATTTCTGCCTGGTTATTATCGCCCCCGACCTGTCAGAACCCACTTAAGAGTCAGGCATTACAGTATTTTTCAATAGGCCTACTTGGGCATGGTCATTTTAGAAAACGTGAATACGTACTATGTTTGAAGCAAACTGAAACAAGTATTAATTTACATTTTAATATCATTAATATTATTTACCATAGCTTAACATTAGTATATTCAGGTGCATATGATTACATGATGCACCTATATACTAACTTTAATATACAGTTGCTACTGTTGCATTCATTTGATGTTCTGGACCCCGCACTTAATCATCACCGCCTAGGGCCTGGCACAGCCTAAGGTCAACCCTGTATAAGAGTCATCCGAACATTAATCTTTTAGTTGTTTTAATAATTTAACTCAATTCCATGACAATAATAGTTTTCTCATGAATAAAACACATCTTCCACCGGAATAAATCTGAATATGATTACCAGGCAAAACGATAATAATTTAACCCAGAGGTTCATTTTAATTAAACATTTGATGATATAAAAACGAGGGAGACAGTAGTCTCCAAATTCGCTTAGTCTCCTCTAGTTTTAGCTATTTCAGAGTTATGCTGTACCTTTAAACACATTTAAAAGATTTCATGATAATTGGTTTAAGAAAACAGACAATTTGAAGTCTCTTTGCTCTAAATTTCTAATTGCAATCAATTGTTGCTCACACCCTTAATTTAAACTAACTGCTGAAACTAACAGCATCTTCTTCAATACCGGCTGGGAGTTCAGTTAGAAACAGCTTTTTATTTGTAACAAATCCTAACTGGTCTGTATACCAAACTTAAATGCAGTTCTAAAATGTTCTTTTATTCTTAAATTAGTTAACAGTTTATTGTATTATACTTGAAAAACCAATTACCTAATCTCAATGATATTTATGTGTGTTTGCATTTTTTTCTTCTTTTTTTTTGTATTGCAATCTTCCCTCCTCTTTATTGAATATCTCAAATGCCAACAGATGATACAGTATTTGCCTGGGAAACCAGCACAAATGTGTCTTTTAAACTTGGTAATTCATTAGTTAGTAAACTGTAGCTTGATAAGCTATTGAGCATAGATTGTTCTTTTGCTAAGAAAACAGCTTCATAAAATGTCTCTGCCATGCACATCTATTCATTTTATGGGTCTCAAAAATGCAGTTTTGAAAGAAACACATGTTATGGTGTAATAGGGCGGAGGCTGGGAGTGAACCAGCGACCTCACACACCTCAGAAGCTTGAGCAGGTCTCTTCTGCATTCATGGTTTTAGACTCAAAGCTTTTAACCTCATCTTATCTCACCGACAGGATAGAATCTGTAACGGTTGTACATCACACAACTCTGCACATTTAAAATGAAAATGCATGTGTGCTATAACGTAGAGTTCTGCACGGGTCCGATTTTTATGACCCGCTTCCCGCTCCAACACTGTCTTCTTACCCGCGACTCAACCCGCTTTAATAAGACCTGCAGCCTGACCCAAACCTGCAAGTGTTTGTCCTTCACCTTCTGCCTGCGTCGACTCTCTATCACTCTCACATTCACACAGAGATATCTCTACCATTCTCCACAGATTGAGTTTACACAATAGGCTATACAGCGTGGTAGCTTTAGTGGTCTGGATATATTTTAACATTGTAACATATTAACTGTAACATTGTAACTCTACTTACTTTACTGTAAAATACCTGTCTATTCCTTTCGTGCCACTAGTTGAAAGGGAGCTACACCTGTGCTTTCACAGAGATGTACCAGTTTTGTGGCTGTCGTTCACAAAAACTTACTGCATTACATATACTATACTGTGTTCTGCGTTTTCCAAGCTTCACTGAAAGGCCTGGAAAAAAAAGTGAAATTAAATGAATAGGTATGACTTGAGTTACCTGTTTCTATTACATACCTCAATAAGAGTAACAGTAATAACAGGAGGCTTGATTTGATTTAAACCATGCAATGTTCAGAAAATACCTCACAGTGGGGTATCATGCTTATTCTATGAATGAATAACTTAACAGGGAATTGAGCAAAGTAATGCTGAACATTCACCAGTTATCACTTTTGAAATACTTGTATCATGAGACAGGACACATATTAAAAAGAAAAGTTAAAAATGTCATACTCAGGCCCCCCCGAGTGGCGCATCCAGTAAAAAGCGCTCTGCGTGGAGTGCAGGATGCGCTCTATAGCCTGGAGATCACAGGTTTGAATCCAGGCTATGTCACAGCCGACCATGACCGGGGTTCCTAGGGCGGCGATAATTGGCCAAGCACCGCCCGGGTAGGGAGGGATTAGGTCGGCAGAATCCACGGTTCACCACGCACCACAACCCCTGTTGCCGATAGGGCGCCTGCGGTTCTGCAGTGGAGCCATCGGATCTGTGTTGTCCTCTGGCACTATAGGTCTGATGGCATCGCTGTGGATCTGCAGTGTGAAAAATGACGGATTGGCAGGAGCATGTTTCGAAGGACGCGTGTTTCCAGCCTCCATTCCCCGAGTCGCCGGGGGAGCTGCAGTGGTGAACCAGGATACAGAGAACGATTGGGCATTTCAAATTGGGGAAAAAACCGTGTAAAAATTTATTAAAATAAAAAAAATAAAAAAATGCCATACTCTCGGATTCATGTATACATTGACCATTCTCATTAAAGTATGTAATTAAAGCAGTGATTTTAATGCCTCTCCACTCTCTTGTCCTTTTAATGATAGAGAAACAATTGTTCAGTATTCCAATGCAAATGACTGAACATATGACACTGTGCTTTATGTCAAACTAGTCGAAAAGATGGGAAAGTAGTTGATGACTGCTAGTATGGGATTTGCTAAGAACAATAGTTAACCATTCCCAATATGAGAAAGCACACCTATCAAGAGCTGTTGTAATGTTCATTACATGTAATGTATGGTTATTTATCTGCATAACAAGAACCGAATACTAAACTCTACCCTGCCATGTGACGCATTTTAAACCCACGGCACTGATTCTTTGGTTCAGTAAATGGACCTTGCATCACTTTCCATGAAAAAATTAAATATTTATTAAGTCTACCAATGAAAAAAGCCCCCTGAATCAAAAAACTAAAAAAAGACAAGAATGAACTCAGCTAAAGTACATCATGAGTTCAACAGATTGCCACCATACAGTTTTCCAATTGCCAATTTCATGAGATCTTTGACCTTGAAGCAGGTGCAGCAGACTACATAAACGAGACACACAGCATAAAAACTAAACATAATTTTTGTGTGACGTAATGGCATTAATGGCGCGATATTTTCATCAACTTGATAATGCATTAGTTAAAAGAGAATACAGCAGAGCCCAGTGAAATATATATTGTTGTCTGGTACCCCAGTGTTTACAAGCAGTCTTAGATTATTTAGTTTGTTTCTCTTTAAGATAGGTAATGGTGCCCCTTGTTTTTGTCAAGTAACTGCATTGTCAGTATATAAAGCTCACAAAGGTATTATTTTCAATTATTCAGATTAGAATTAGGTGACCATGCAAGGACTCTAATATGCTTTTAGTATAAAAATATTTTCTAAATAAGCTAAACTTACTTCAAATGGAACAAAAACAAAGCATTTCTGAGGGCATTATGTAGGAGAATGGTTTGTCTGATTGATTAACATTAATTAAAATGGATATGTAGAAAATCTGTATCGTTGATATGACCAGAAGTTAAAACTAAGTGGCAGTGAAACAGTTGTTTAATGTTTTTCAATGGATTAAATAAAATATAGGAATATGGTAATCCAAAGCCTTTTATAAAGCCCTTAATATGACTGGTTGACATTCCAGTGATATGGAAATATAATACATAAGCATTAACAAGCAGTATTCTTTTAAAAGATCAATAACACCACCAAATAAGCTTCTGTTGAGCTTACATTTATTCTATGGAATAAGGACAAACCTATTTATTTTTGAATATTAATTGGATTGTTATGTGAACACCAATTGTTGTTTTCTCTTTACCAATTACCTGATCATAGAATTTATGGTACATTTATTTTCGATAAAACACAAATTGGTTTTGTGCAATGATATTTTATACAATTTCCACTGCAGCTTCTTATTTTGTATGCGAATGTGGAGAACCCCCACTGGTTATAACATTGTAAAGTTGTTGTGACAGCTTGAATGTTTTAATTATTACTTTTCTTGTAAAATGTCTCTGTCAAGGCTCTTCATGTCTCAGTGCTTCCCCTGATCCAAAAACACTCTTGTAAGGTTATGCTTATATTTCAACAGCAACTTAAGTTATCAACATTAGACAACTGAAAGAAATGAAAGTATAAGGTGAAGAATATCAATAAAAAAAGAAATTACAAATACATAATCACTTATGTTTACATACTGGGGGGGGGGGGGATTCGAAAGCCAATGTTATTGTTTCGAACTTGTTGTATTGTAACGACATCTTTAGTAGCAAGTGATTTTCACACAAAATGTGTTTATAAAATTAATCCGTTATGCTTTGAAATGTAGTTGATTATGTGGTTAATGAATGCATTTCTCGTTAAAAAGCTTGCAGGACGAGTAGATCACTTCCTGTTTCAACTACTAGATGTGGCCACTTGGTAGCCCTTGATTATATCAGTAGTATTAAACTGTTTTCATTGTGGTTGGATTGGATCTGTATTAACACGTATATGGTACTGTTTTTTATTGAATATATGTTTTGATTTATTGAAAAAACTGAAGAAGAGCTCTATTTCTCTTCCCCCTATATCCCCAGAGCCCCCCCTACCTCTTGTGTTATATAAATAAACATCTGTGTTTTGTAAGATCATGACTAGCAATGTTGCTGAGACCAACTTTATCTGAATTCCAAATGAAAGAGAAGCGTAACAGAATGAAATTGATGTCTTGAATTCTAAGTTCTGCATTAAAGTATGCAATAATAGCCTGGTGTTTTATGAGGCTACCCCATCATAACAGCTTTTCTTCTTTAATCTTAACTTTGCATCGAGCCAAAATAAATCTTGATGTTATAAACTCTATGGTAATACAACAGCTTTGCTTAGTATTGATCATTTTTCTAAATGTCACTCATCTTGCTTCACATTCATTTTCTTTCTGCTTGCATGGTACAAGAAGTATTGCTTTAGAGAATGTAATGCTGGCATTTCATGTCTGAATTTACTTCATGCTACTGGCACTTAAAAATGTAACTAAAATAAGTGTATAGCAATGTTAGAATGACATGTTAACACATTGCTATAAATGCAACTAAATAAAGTATGAGCCAAAGTCGATACGTAGATGCATGTAATTGAATCAAATCCTTTATAATAATGCTCTGTTTTAAACATGTTTAACTTAACATAAACTTGCACTTTTTGATGTTTCATTTAACATGCCATTGGTCAATTTACTAATTGTCCAATTGCTTAACAAATGTCATAAAAATTTATAGGTATGGGCAGGATTTTCAAAAGGTTGTAAATGATAACTCCAGTGTTAACCAAGAAATCGGTATGTAGCATTGATTTAGGCATTTTCAAGTGGTCGTTATGCTTATTTCGTTATTCAATTTACCGTGCTAATGTGATTTCCGAAATGATGTTGATTTATCAAATAATGTTAATATCTTAATGAGCAGTGTTTCTTGCGACTATTTATTTTGTTTGCGTGGGAATTTAAAAGCAAATCCGTGTTAACTGTCATCATTTAACAGGAGTTAATTTGCACTTGGAAAAAGAGGGTTTTTACAAAAGAGTATATAACTCACCTTGAAAAAGAAATTTAACAGACAGCGGCTGTGACGCCAACGATACAGAGAGTGTATATGATCAGAGTTCATTTCTTACAGACTACCTAGATAATTCAATATTTGTAGTTATGAACATATTTTAGCCTTTTCTATACTTGTGGCTATGAATGAGATTTATTCCCATAGGGCTGGGAAGCCTATTGTTATTTCTGGGATTCTTCTTCTTCGTTTTCTTCTTCTTCTTCCTGCTAAAGTTGCTAAAAAACTGACGAAATTCGGTAGGGCAGTAGATGCTTATGGGAAATTGGTAGATGTTAATTGAACATATGTCGTAGGTCACATGGTTCGGCCGCCATATTGGATAGAAAAAAACATTTTGCTTAAATGTAAAATTTCGTCTTTCAAAAACCTCTTGCTGCAGAGTACTGAAAGTTGGTAAACTTGTTGAGGGATAGTGCAAGATTAACTGGTGTTCGTAAGAAGCTGATAGGTTGTGTGGTATGGCGGCGATGCTGCATGACATCATAATCACACGGTACAGACGTCATAATCACAAACTACAAAGATCTTCTCTCAAACCGCTAGTCCGATTGAACCAAAAATTGGCACACGTCTAGCATGGTTGTCTTTAAGATTTGGTCAAGGGAAGTTGCTACAATAAAAAACATGGCGGCCATGTTGGATGACATCATCAACATAAAAAACTGGCTTCCAAAAACCTTTGTCTCTGAAACCGCTAGTCCGATTGAACCAAAAATAGGCACACATGAGCCTAGTGTCGTTGTCTTTAAAGGTTGTTCAAGGGAAGTTGCTAAAATAAAAAAAATAAAAAACATAGCGGCCATGTTAGATGACATCGTCAACATACAAAACTGGCTAATAACTCCTTATAGAGTGCAGATAGGACCATGGTTACTATGGAACACATATTGTAACCCACATATGCTCTATAAAAAAATGTAATTGCCCATGACCTTTGACCTCTCCTAAAGGTCAAATGTAAAACTGGCTTAATAACTCCTGAGACAGTGCAGATAGGGTCATGGTTACTATGGAACACATATTGTAACCCATGTGTGCTCTACGGGGCAGCAGTGTGGAGTAGTGGTTAGGGCTCTGGACTCTTGACCGGCGGGTCGTGGGTTCAGTCCCAGATGGGGGACATTGCTGCTGTACCCTTGAGCAAGGTACTTTACCTGGTTTACTCCAGTAAAAAACCCAACTGTATAAAAGGGTAATTGTGTGTAAAAAATAATGTGTAAAAAAGAATGTAATTGTATGTAAAAATAATGTGTAAAAAAATGTAATTGTATGTAAAAATAATGTGATATCTTGTAACAATTGTAAGTCGCCCTGGATAAGGGTGTCTGCTAAGAAATAAATAGTAATAATAATAATATGTTCAGTTCTGGTCACCTTGTTGCAAAAAGGATGCTGCAGTAGAAAGAGTGCAAAGAAGAGCGACCAGAATTATCCCGTTCTTATGTTCTTATGTTATCTTATGTTCTTATGTTCTTATCTAGTCATAGTGATGTACATGACCCTCGACAATTAAGCTTTTTAACAAGAAATGTGTTCATTAATGACCTCATCGACTACATTTCAAAGCATTAACAGATTGATTTAATTAACACATTTCATTTGAAAATCACTTGCTACTAAGCTCTCGTTACTATACCACAAGTTCAATACAATATTCAGGGCTGTTTCTATTATTTTCTATATTTTGGTCGTCTGTTTTTAGCCAGAGATGACTGAGGTTGGGAGATTTTTTGTTTTAGTGATGGGGTTGGGTGATAGGTGGCTTGTACTAAAAAGGGACAATTCATTGACCTGGGTTCTCAAACGTATGCCTCCTATTTAAATTATATTTTTCAAAATACTATTTGGAGTTAACACTTTAACATATTGTCATGTTGCGGCTGAGGATAAACTCTAAGAAATACTGTCAATACTGTCATCAGTGTGTCACCAGACAACAAATCCAAATTATTTTGTGTAAATTTGAAAGAGATTGGCAAGTGATCTATGAGTAATCAGTACATAATATATTACTTTTTAAAAGAAAGTAATCCGTAACAGATTACTTTGCAGATCAAGTAATCAGTTACTTATAATACTGTACAACACCTTTTTAAAGTAATATATTAACATCCCTGCCGAAAACGTTTGTCTACTTGGCTTAGTTCTAATAGTTTTACCTCTAAATCTACGACTAAGTGAATGGATGACCTTTTATAGCTGCCAGACTTTATTTATTTTTTGCATTTCATGAGCCTGTTTTCCAAGTTGCCTCTGTTGACAGGATAAATATCTACAATTTTCACCCCAAATAGCTGTAGGCAGTTGCCACATAACTGTACACAAACTCCAACTTTTTGAAACACAAAGACAATTTAATATATTGCTCTATCACTCTCGTCGATAAAACAATTGCGAACCAAATTAATAGAGGCTTTAAGTGGCTCAGGAGCTTTTAAACTTGATTGAAAATAAAATACACAGAATTGCACCCTTTAAGTAATTGAATTGCTATCTACATTTTCATCCTATTCCCTGCCATACATAGTTCAATATATTTACTGAGGTAAAATGGTATTGTTTTTTTCTCAGTAAATATATTATGCAATACTTGTTTTGGAGATATTTATGTGTTTCTTTTCCACACATGGCTTCAATCAGTACAAGTTTATGTGGAGTTTTTCTTTTTTTTTTGCAGAATTACAAAATAAAAACACTCATGCGGCAAGATTAATGATACAATTAATGCAAAAGAAGTTTCAGAGAAGTAGATGTGACTTCGTTAGATAAGCGTATATCAAAGTTTTAAGTTTGCTAAATAGGTATCACATTTACAACTTTATCTCAACTTTTCATGATGGGTGCGTGGAGGGTGTGAGTCAAATAACAGAATAATAAGGTGGGATACAGTACCTGTACAATTCTCAGGACTGAAGCAAGGGCTGTATGAAGTAAAGCCCTGGGACTTGAAATAGGAATTATGTGTTTGTGACTTTAGGAAGATGACATGCTTTCCCCTTAGGGAGGTCAGTGTGACCAGACTTCCAAGGCAGATCCATGCAGGGAGAGGAATGATGAAAGAGAAGGAAATTAACATGCATAGAAGGAGTCAGAGAGGGACACTGGCACAGATGAAAGCAAGTTGTTAGCGGTGTTTTCCTTTGGCTCAGGGAGAGCTGCTCTCTTGAAGGTGAGACTGAAACAATCTGCCTCCAAGGCTGGTGCATTGATGCTTCCCCCAAGGGGAACCTAGAGTGATGGAGAGATTGTTAGGATAGATTTGGCCAGGGGTCCCTCTGGCTCTTGGAGAACCTTCCTGGGCAAGGCCAGCACATCTGTGCCTAAGGTTGGGAAATGATCGTCAATTGCCCCCAGAGGGAGTCCGTTGCAGAGGTGGTGCTGCATTTTGGAGGAGGGGACGACGATGGAAAACGAAAAAGAAAGACAAAGAATAAGTGTTTGACCCAGGGCATTAATAGGGAGGTTCATTGATAGATTGGCTGATGCACTGTAACTAGGGAGGAGCCCGACTCCTGCCCCCCGAACAACACTTAAAGGTTATAATACTGTTTAGCACAATGGTTATTCTCTTTAACTCAGTTTTAAATTTTTCAGCTATGTTTTTAAACATCCATTTTAAATTGCATTTACTTTTAATGCACTCATGTTTGTTTTGCTATACAAGCATAATCTCCTGAAAATGTACCATTTACATTTTTTGTAAATGGTACATCACTGCCTAATGACTTTGCCTTGCAATGACTAGTTAAATGCAATACACTTCTGCATGTGGGTGGAGGGCCTAGTTAACCTGCTTGATTTGTCATCAACCTATTCAATGGTATTTTCAAGGACTATAATGTAATTTGGGACATCCTACATATTTTATTTTTATTTTAAGAGTGTGACAGGATGGCAAAGGGTTACAGAGACTAATACCCCATCTCCGCTGTCACATCCGGCCCTTGAGGGCTTGGTACGGTACGGGTGGTTCTCCACTGGCTATTTGTCGAGCTGAGCGAGAACCAAACTGTCAAACTCTGGCCTCACAAGACATCTGAATCCGACTGCGAGCCAAGCCGAGCCAGGGGCGGGGTTAAGGATTTTCATCACTATGTTGCATCTACAAACATGTTTTTGTTGCAAAAACAACAAACATGGAGGGCAGTGGGTGTGATGAGAGAAAAGTACAGCCTTGGGATGCTGAGGAAGTGCAGGCTCTAGTTTCTCTGTGTGCAGATAGAAATGTTCAGAAAGACCTGGAGAAATGAGAAAGTTTATGCCCGAATTTCTGACGATTTAGCAAATGGACATAAACTGCGGGTAGGGTACACTTAACTCACACACTCAAAAACACAAAATTCTACCAAATTTCTCATCCTTGACTTTTATTATATGAAAATAAAGAAAAAAAAGAGAATAAAACAATTCTAAAGTTATTGACAAAAATATAGTCAAACAAAATACTGTACAGCTGTACTAGACATACAACTATGGCTCTTGTTGCATTCGCGTAGTTTCTTTTTTTAAGCACCCAAACTAAAAATAACTAGAAAAAAACAGTAACAACTATCCTTAAATGAGATATCTTTGGTAAATCAAATTTTTAAAACCTTCTTTTTTTCCCCTTCAACAGACCCTCGGGAGACGGCTGCAGGAGCGGACCCTCGGGAGGCGACGGCAGGAGCGGACCCTCAGGAGGCGACGGTAGGAGCGGACCCTCAGGAGGCGATGGCCACTCTGGAGCCTCTGGCCAAGGAGGCGGCGGCAACTCTGCCGGGGAAGGTGGGAGTAGCAGGTAGTCTCCCTCTCGTGCTTGAGACTGGTGCAGCTCCCCCTCAAGAGCTGGAGACAGCAAGGCTTCTCCCAGTGGCGCTGGAGGCTCGGGCTTCCCCCTCTTGGGCTCTAGACACTTCTCCTTCTGGGCGCCGGAGACGCGGGCTCACAACGGGCAGTTGGCCTCCTCATGCCCATAGCACAAGCAAGAGGAGCACTTTGGTGCACCGGCCCGGGCCAACCTGGACTGCTTTGCCTCCTGCTCCTCATAGACCCGGTCCACGACCTCTATCATGGTTTCCAAGGCTTCCATGAGCCCTGGGTACTGCCTGCTGATCCCCTTGAGCTGGACTTTGGGCTTCATGTGTATGAAATCCACCAGGATATCCAGGTGGTTCTCAGCCACAGGGGGTGCTGGGGTCCATAAGCCAGCTCTCGTACCTCTCCACGTCTCTTTGAGATGGGTGGTCTTGCCTTGCCTTTTTTTTTAAACCACAGTCCTGCTCTTTGCGGCACTCGAATCCCATGTAGGACACCATATGTGATAGGATGGCAAAGTGTTAGAGAGACACAGAGACAGTAGCTGTGGGTTTAAGTGAATTAACCCCATCCCTACAACCACCACCAACAACACACAAACCACGTTATTTACAAGACGGGCCCTGCCCTGCCACACTATTTACATGCAGGGCTCGGCTCTGCCACAAAGCTATTAAAATCTTAAATTGATTTTAAGTTCATTTTAACCTGTACTTTATATTAAGTACAGCACATAAACCTGGATCAGGGGCCACAATTATGTGGAGACAAACTTAGGACAGAGGGTAGGATTCTGTACACAGTTTGGTGAGGATATGGAATGGGTTACCAAGCCACATCTTTTGTGCTGAATCAATGGTATCTTTTAAGAATGGACTTAAATCATAAATCAGCTCCTATGAACTGGACACATTACAAATGTGGTCTTTTTTTATTTCATACTGGGAATCGTAAATTAAAATGGAAGTGGGAGGTCTGAGAGAAGTCGGGGGTGGATTTAAAGTTGCTATGAATTGTAAGCTTTGTTCTGTAACTAAAACTGTTCACATTGAGTTACCTACCCTTATGATCATCAATATGAATCATTTATAATGCTTTACTGCAGTAGATAGGAGAACCCTACTGGTCCATACGAATGGGATGATGTTATTTTATTCAATGAGCTGACAGTCAGATCAGCTGGTTTGGTGCACTTGAGACCTACCAGTACTGATTATAGAGGGACAGGTCAGGTAAGGTTTATACAGTTACACATAATTCATTATGGAAAGAACAGATACACTGTCACATACTGGTAAAGAAGATGACCCAACTACAGGGATATCAGCAGTACACTGAAACCAGGAAGCTCAATCGTTCTCAAAAAACATGCCTACCTGTTCCGACTACTTAAATCTCAGAGTTGCTTGGAATTATTTTGCTCATGTTCTGCCCACTAGTTTTCATTGCCCCACACTTTTTTTTTTTTACTATATCCCACAAAGACTACTTCTGACTTTGTTGTAGTTATATTCTGGCTAGGTTGCTTTGACACGGCTTCTGAAAGTCTTTATTCTCTACTGTTTCAAAACTCCAGCTGATACTGCCTATGGCTGCACATAACCTAGGCCTGGTTTGTTTTTGTTTTGGCTGCCCTGGTGCTTCCAGGGAATTTGCTGTATTTTAAAGAATTTTCCCTGCTTCCGTCACTGTCCAGTTGATCTTGCTACTTGTTGTCCTCTGGACTTCTGGTCCTCCCCTGGCTGTTTGCACTGATGTTATAAATATACAGTATATATAAACTGTTAAATTAAAAAAAAGTATATCAAGTCTTAATTGCTGTTCTTGCTGAAAGTCAGTGCATTCTGACTTATTTCCATCCTCTTAACACAACTATACTTCTGTGAATGAAAGTTTAGTTATACCCTGCTGTTGGGTTGGTGCCATCAAGCCTATCCTTAATGTAACAAAGCCAAATACACAATGTTATTTACTGTACATGTACAGGAAGGTTGTGGCGGGGTACCCACACCCCTATGCATATTTTATGTGGTGTATTATTTTTTGTATGTATGCATTGATGCATGGGGTATGGTTTGGGTAATGTAGCATGGGTGATTTAAAATGTATATTTGTATTTGGGCACGGGTGTGTCACAAAGTAGTTCACATGCAGATCAAGTCCCGGCACAGTTTCATAAAAAGAGGCACAAATCACTCACTCGAGGTTGGGTTGTTCAGAGGCAGAACATAAGGTAAAGAGAACTAGAGAAAGACCATAACAATTGCTACTCGTGTTGGATTTAACACCAGCACGATACTTGTTTTCTTCCGTGTCTGTCTGTCTTGTTTGTTTGGCCACCGTGCCGTTTTGTTTTGAGTGTTCTGTTTGTTCAGCCTTTTTATTTGTTTGTTTGTTTACAATAAACTAGTGCAACAGTGCTTCACTCACCCCAGTACTGTGTCTGTCTACATCCTGGTTTGACGTCACCGCAAAACCTAACTGTGACAACTGTACATGTAAAGGAAGCTCATAAAATCTTCAGTTACTCTACAGAACAGTATAAATTCAGTTTTATATATTTTTAATTGTGTAGATGTGGAAAAGTGGGTTATAGTGCGCAGATGTATAGGTGATGCTGTGCTCCAAACAACGACAAACACAGTTCTGATGAAGTGATGGGTTTTTATTTATAATCCAACAGTCGAAACTGACCAACAGAAAACTATAAAGGAGTACAGGCAGTACACAATTATGAGTACTGCTCTGTATTAATAATGCACGGGGCAGTCACAAATAGACACACACAGACAAAACATACACGGTCACCAGTCCTCAGTGAGTGCAGTAGTGCTCGTGGTGAATATATATTACAGTGTGATTTAGTGCAGTGATGTTCCAGGTGGGTGCTGGCCTCTGGCGACAGCTCCAGAATGTGTTTATCCATCAAACAAATAACAAGCAACAGTTAGACAAACAAACAAAACACTCACGATACAACAATACGGGTCCTTCTGGTCTCAAACATCAGTAACCAAAACAAAGGAACAGATTACGTTGCTTCGACCGCTACTTATACCATCACTCATGACCCCATGGTAAACGAGTGCAGCCGCTCCTCCAATCCGCGGCTGCTACATCATTTCCCTTCCGGCTTGATGAGTTAATGTACCGAAGCTCCGCCCCTTTTCTAAATGATCGATTTCCTTTTAACCCTAGAAACAAAGTGTCAGGCCAAGCAGTCCAGGGTACTCTTATCCCGTTACTTAGCACCCTCACAGGTCGGGAGGGAGATTTACCACCAAGAATCATTGTCTTTCTGTCACAGTACAATACAAAGTTCCCTGTAAAGCTGAGTAGTGTACAGAAACTTTAAATACAAATTCCCAATATATATATATAAAAAAAAAAATTATATTCAACTTACACATGGCTAACAGAATCTACATTTTTTCTGACAGTTTTATGGCACATTGTGCTAATTAAACTAATTGTCTTGAATAAATATTCTGTTTATTCATGTTTCAGTTATGTCATTATTAGCAATGGTAATTAAAATAATATACCACACACAACAGCAAAACATTTAGAGGTTGATGTACTTAAGTGTTGCAGCTGTCACAATAGTCTCAAACCAGTTGCAAACGAGTCGGAAGTCTAGGGAGAAATGTACTAAACAAGCGCAATGCTGTTAGCGACTTTTGCAGCAGCAGTTTTTCTTTGTGGTTCAGCCTTAGATGAATATGTAATTATGGGTGTTCCTGCATAAATTCACAAAAAGGGGATGAAGATGTAAATAAGGGTTCTCAAATGTTATAATAAGATGTACTAAAGCTTCCGACAATTGCGACACTTAAAATTGCATCAATTTGTTAAGAACTTTTGAAAGCACGTTTTAAACCGTCGCAATTGTTGCTGGCATTTCCCAGTCAGTTTTTTTCTTGTGCATTGCCAGTTGTGCTCAATGCATTTTTGAGATCCAAATACCTATTTTTTCCCTAAAAGCATGGTGTACTTGTAAGTCTTGAAAACAAATTACTATGACATTTCTGGTTTCCCCAACATGTTTTGAACAATATACTGCAAATGTGCCACTAACCCCTCCAGCTTATTAGGAAATATACCTATTCTATTAATGTGCAGGTGGTTTGTAATTGTGCACAATTTAGCACTACACCACGGACTAACTTAAATAAACTATGAACTGTACACATTTGGCATATAGGCTACTCATGATAATACGAATTAGTGGTATCACATCTCCTCTTGGTATAATGCAAAATGTGTTGCTGGTCCCTTCAAATTCGTTAATTTAATGAGAATTGACTGTCCTCCTTGTCAATGCGGCACTGTGACAAGGCATGAGTGGTGCAGTGTACACAATAGGCCTACCGTACAGATTTATATGTTTTTCATAAAGTAATGTGCAGCCTACCCAAAACTCATTAGTGTTATTTCAGCGCAATGATTTATACATTTAAAATACGTTGAGCACTATAAATGTGTGTGTATGTTATCTGATTCGCTGTGCTATAGTAACACATGTCTGTTTAATACTAAAGCCAAATTACTGCATGTTTTTATGCAGCACATGCATGGAACATGATGCCTTGGTTACAGACACTGAGAACTTACTTTAATGCTTCCTATTAAAACATTTAATTGCATTTGCAAATTGGAAAAAGGTGATCTCTCTTTAGTTCATACATAATCTCTCTTGAATCTTGCATCTGTATTATTTTAGTAAGAAATGTCTAACATGGTCACAAGGAAAGGAAAGCTACAATAGGACCAAAAGATATTCAAACAAGTTGTTTGTTTCTACTTAGAATTAGTTGGTTTTACAGACCCTGATTAGCACTAATTTTGTTTTACCTTGTAACTTAGATAAGGTATAGTCCATGACGCCAATTGGGTTCTGTGCATACAACTGGAGCTGTTAACAGGTTAAAACCCTGTAGGAAAAAAAAAAAGTTTTTCTATTTATTTTGGAGGTAGTTCATCATTGTTTAGAGACAGAACAGTCTTAGTCACTTTGTCAGCTGCTGGCTTGAAAACTTAGTTACCATATCATAAAAACATTTTCTTTTCTTGTGGTTTTAGTCACTATATTACTGACATGGCACAGCTAGTGTTAGCCTTAGTAATAGATATGTTAACTACTCTATTTAACTACTGTACTTACAGAGGCCATTTATCAGTCACTGTTAATTAGGCATGTTTTTTGGAATGTGTCAACATCAACTTTTAGAGCCTTTGGTTATACACCTGTAAGACACCTTGGATAAAGGCATCTGCCAAATAAATACATAAATAATAACATTAACAGACTTACTAAAGCATAACATAACATGATAAAGTTATAGTGAATTATAAGTCCCCCACAGTGGTTCTTATGGTATTCAGATTATATTTATTGTTTGGTTCACATGCTGATTTCTATGTTTTAAAATACATTCATATATAGCATAAAATATCCTGAAAAAAAAAAAAAAAGCATTTTGTGTACTGGAAGTTTCCCCAGCAAATTAAAATTGGAATGTTTAAATAAATTAATAAATAAAATAAAAGGCAAGATAGAGTGATGCAAGAACAGAGGCATGGCAAAAGGATCTGAGCAACTTTTGTTTTTTGTTTTAAAAGCTTTTGTTTCCTTAGTTTGCTTTGTTTGAGGTGAGAGTAAAGATCTGATCAAAAGTGAAACAGAGCATCTCCCCTGTTGGTGTTGTATTGATTATGCCTTTCAAACCTCTAATGTAAATCTAAAAAACAGACGTGTTTGACCAAGATGCAGCTCAGCTCTTTATGGTAAATCTGAAACAACCACTAAATTAGAAATATTTACTGGTACTATACTAGATTTTATTATCAGTCTGTCTCTGTTGAGGTTAATTTATTATGACACCATACTGTAGATCAGGGGTTCCCAAACTGTGGTCCGAGGCCCAAAGGTGGGCCGCGACACAGTCCCGGGTGGGCCGCGGTAGCAATGACATTCTATGCATTTTTTTCTATTAATAGGGAAAAGCAGGCACCGGCAGCAGCTGCAACTGTAAAAGAAATTAAGTTTTACAAGGCGGTACTGGCGGACTGTCAATCAAAGCAGAAATTCACAAATCAGAGCTAACAGATTGCCTACCTGTAGGCAGGATGTAAAGCGAGAGCTCTGATCGCCTTGGTGGCAGATGTAAACAGCGTGTTTAGTATTTTATCAAATGATATGTTGAATCCGTTACCAAAGAAGAATATGTTTTGCAAAGTATAAAAGAACAAAAAAGGCAGCTAAAGGAGTTTGAATGTATTTGAACCGTGGGCTGTTTTGAGGTGATGGAATGGGTTTGTTCTTTTGTAGAAACGTTTTCATACTAACTTTTGTACTTGATAACATTCATTTCCAAATTCAATTGATGCCTATGATGAATGCGTTTTTGTGACTAATTAGCTATTAACATTTAAAATATTGAGTACTTTGATATGTGTTTCAATATTAACTAATTTAAGTTATTAATCAAAACTCATAAATCTTGTTACATACCGATAATTGATTTATTAAAATGTTTGGATATATTGCTATTTTATTGATTACTGGCTCGTTCACAGTCGTCTTAAAATAACGTTAGAATATGTTTTGTTGGAAAACAATAATAATAAAAAACTTTTTTTTTTTGACTGAATCCAATTTCGCTGCAGATGCATTTTTTTTTTTTTTTTTTTTATTGCATGAGCTGGCTCCGCTCTTTTTTGGGGGTTGCAAGCTAACTGAATGTGATTTTGCAAGTTGTATTTGGTTGCAAAAAAGGTAACTTATGCAAGGCTCTCGTTTCCCTCTGTATTTTGCGTATTTGTCGTTTTTATGCACGACAGTTCAGCGTGAGAGATAACGGCTGGACGTTCAGAAATTAGGATTGGTTTTACTAAGTGATTCCTGTTATGGGAATAATTAAGAGACATGCACTTCTTTCTTGTATGATGTCCAAGAAAAATAACTGCATTTCTAAAATGTTCAATTATACAAAGGTGCCTAATAATTTAAAGGTTTGATAAAAAAAAACGTCTGTTTAGTTTTTGCAATTTATTTTATTTAATAAAATTAAAGTGTTTCAGTTTTTGTTATTTTCGCTCAATGTATATTCTATGTGATTTCCATCTTTCACAATATTTATTCAAATGAAGATTAGGTTTATTTATAATGTTACAGGTTCAAATAGAGAACATGTTTTTAATTTTACATTTTCCCAAGGAGTGCTAATAGTGGGCCGCAGTGCGTAATGCAGCTGAACAGGTGGGCCTCGGGTAGAACAGTTTGGGAAGCCCTACTGTAGATTACCCTGTGCAGCAGGCATTAGGACCCCACCTTTAATACTTGATATAAGTGTAAAATATAAGTCATCTCATGCTGTTGTTTAGATTCCCTTTTATGTTTAATGATCAAATCTTGGCGATATTTTTAAATTCAGAAGCCCACCTGTGGCCTTAGAACACTCAAGTGATGTCTAATTTCCATGTACATTTAGTACACAAGAGTGTAACCAGTAACCTGTCCCTCCCTGCAACACTTTTCCCTTAGTGAATGTAAGAAACACCACATATCTTCAATGTGGCATTTCTTACTGATGCAGACATTAATGCAGGGTGTGAAAGGAAACAAGAAAACAGTGATTTGTTCTGGATTTATTCTTACAGTGGTTCTTGTTGTAAAAGGTACTGACACTCCACCGGGCTCTTCTGTGAAGTAGTTCTCATCATCATTAACAGCACAATAGAAAGGATGGGCAGTCTTCATCCCCTGGGAATGGGCAGAGGCAGTGTGGGGAACATTGTATTGAAGCTGCTGGTGCTTTACAGTACCCGTTCTGGTTGCTGGTCTTCCTTTGCTGCTCATTCTGCACTTCTAACCAGATAAGTTATTCTCTCTCTCTCTCTATTATATATATATATATATATATATATATATATATATATATATATATATATATATATATACACACAAACACACACAGGACATTGTTGTGTGACTTGGCTTTGGCTTATCTGTACACTTTTCATTGGTTTCTTCTGCACAATAGCACTTTGAACATGACTTTCATACCTGAACACAAAGTCCACACGTTCATCATCACTGAATGTGTTCCTGTCTGCTATGACTATCTAGTTATAAATATTTATGAAATGGCCAGATAAGTGTTGCACACAAAGCTGTGTAAACAGACTCCGAATTGAGAAGGCTGTTGGCTGTATCAGAGTGCTTTGCTAACTAAACCAGTATTTACCACAAGCACACAACTAGCAAACATATGTGGCTATGTATAGAAAGCCTTGTCAGTACGGCAGCTCAAAAAAACACACCTGCTGAGGAGTACCGCCGTCCGTATAGGTTGTTAAAGAGGGAGAGGATGCTTAGTCATCTGAAACTCAGGATCATATGAAGCAGGCAGACTGGAATCACCCAGGGCATCAAAAAAAGCAAACAAGCAAATAGTCACCAGCATTACTGCATGCTTCTCATTTCTAACAAATTGGCAGGGCTGCGTAGTTCATTTTCCTTCGATGCAGAGTGGCGATAGACATTGACCTTTTCAAGGTGCCAACAATTTGTTGGGAATCTTGGAATTTCTCCTGATTAAACAGCTTTGAAAGTGTTGACAGGTGTCGACAAAGTAATGATGACTGTGTCATCGACGTTGCATTCACTATAAATTCAGTTACTGAGGAACCAAGACTCTACCTTATAAATACTTTAGTCCGTAGATGGGTGATTAAGTACTTAAATATTGAGTGTCCCTCAGTTATAGTAGGGATCTTATATTAATGCTGATCTAATGTTGCATTTGACTTTAACAACACTAAATCCAGATGGGGAAACTGTACCCTGCTGACTTTCAAACTGTAATGCTGTATTTAAATGACGGGAACAACTGCAAGAGCTGCAAATCAGGGTTCATGCTTCTCCAGAACTGTAAACCATCCTCCTTTAGGCTTTGCATTATCAAGTGTATGCAGGGGTATATTTTCTGTACAAAAGGCTTCGGTTAATTTGAAGTTTGTTTCTCATTAAAGCTGCTCCCTCCACTTTCATGAAATTGTTTGGGATATTGCTCTTCTAGTTGCTTACTGAATTTCTCCATTTTTTTACAGTTCTGTGTAAGTATTCACCTTTATTTGACGTTTACTAACCGCTTTAACTTTGCACTGAAACCATTTCAAAAGGTGTGAACTGCTTCTTTCCTATTTTCATGCTGAGTGGAAACAAATGTCAAAATTCACAGGTTATGTGACAGCTGTGACCACTGTAACAAAATCACATCCCTAATAATAATGCAGAATAGGTAAGATTTAATGGACTTAATTGTTTACTCTATGTACTTTTAAGTCTTGTTTTTTTTCTCTTTCTTGAAAATGGCAGTGCTGTTTGTGTCCCAAGGTTTGTACAGTTTTGTGATGTATACATATTGTAGCATGCACGGGGGTAGGGGTCAGGGATGGTAGGTGACGCAATCTAAACATGAAGACATAAGCCCGATATCTGCTCCTGTAAGTGAGCCCGGCTCTTTTGTACAGCGGTATTAGCGCTATGCTTCAAAGCGGGAGGTCCCGGGTTTGCTTCCGCCTGTGAGAAGCGCCTGCTTGCAGGAACCGAGGTTCAACAAAATATACAGAGATACAACAGAACAATTAACACATTTAACAAGCATGTCCCTCACATGATACATGTGTTATATATGTGTTAAACAATAACAAAAACAATGACAAGTATTATTCAGAAATATATCGAATTAAGCGGTTTATTAAACAATACTCATTCCATTACTGCATAGTAATTTAATATCAAGCAATTATAGCAAATACATTCTTAGACAGATTATATTAGTTACCTAGCTTACAGTAACAGAAATAGATTGGTCAAGTCTTCCTGTACACCAGAAACTTACTGAAGGCGGGGCTGGAAGTTTCATCCTTTTGGATCGGAATTCCCCAAGTAGTGCGCCAATGTTCAGATACCTCTCCTTTAAATACTAATTTAACAACTAACTTTTAGCTAATATCCTAATGCGTGTCCTAAACTGATTAGAAGAGTGACATTACCATTACCATCATCATTATCAGTTGCTAAGCACTGTTAACCTAGTTTCTGTTCTTTCTGTTGCATAAACAAGTTCTTGCTAAACTTATGCTGCTACCAAGGAAAACACTGATAACAGAATGTTCTAATTCTGATGGGCAAAACATTTCTTAGAACTGACATCTACAGCTGCTTCTGATAATGTCTGCTTTCAAAGTGCAAGCTCATGTAACTTGTACAGTCATTTTGCACATTAACCCTTTCATACCCTTCACAATTCACAGTATAAAAGACACTCCCTTTATGCAGTCCAGTTGGTGTACATAGTCACATTACTATCCTACATTCTTATTCTGCAATGTATAATTCCTGAATCTTACTGCTGCTTTAGTCCTGGCAGCTACTATAGACCTGTTTCTGGATGAAGGCTCCTGTAGACAACTGCTAGTTTACCTTAAAATAAATAAACACTCATTCAGACTCATTATAAACATTAAAGCAAGCGACTGCTGTGGAAAAAAAAAAAAGTTTTATGTCAGAGTAATTTGATTTTTTTGTGTCAGAGTAATTTGAGTTTTTGTGATTTTGTTAAACCTACCTTTACAGTAGTTCCGATTTTACACTACATTTAATACATCACAACTAAATGTGTTGTGATGTATAAAACAAATCCAATACTTTTTGTGTTTCCACAATTTCCTGTGTTTCAGCACAGAAGTAAATGATTCTCCATGCCACTGGGAATATATTTGTTGAGCCATATGGATATTAAACATTGTGTGTGTGTGTGTTTAATTTATTCATGATTGAGTTCTCATTATCATGGCATTAAAATAGAAATAGGTCTGATTGTCCCATCAACTAATACTACATCTAAAAAGATTGTAATGCAATATCCAAATATATTTGGCTATATTTACAACAGAAGCAAGATCAGGGTATTTTTTTTTTTTACAAAAAGAAGTGCTACACCGTTATGAAAACCTAAGTGAGATTAATATACAGTAGTAAACAGAACAGCTATATTTAGATCTGCCACTGTTTAGATCATTAAAATAGACTCCTATGTCTGTCAGTGTGTGTGTGTGTTTATGTGTGCATAAGGATAACTCATACTGATGGTTTTAGGCATTGACTATTGACTATATTGAGACTCAATCATTTTTCTTTAGAAAAAAATAACTATACTTGGCATTAAGATTGGATTGAGGATCCTAGTTGTTTGGCCATTGCCCGTGTCTCCTGGTTCTAGATTCAGGTAGAGGCATTATGAATGCCTTTCATATTCAAATAGCTTTTGTAATTCATATTTCCCTGCTTCTGTGAAGTGATTTAGTGGACTAGTTTAGAATCCTTAAATCAGACCACTAGATGTTGCTGCAGTATAACATAGCTTTGCAACAGCAATTAATGAACAATATGCAGCCCTAATTCTACAATTCAATCATTTTATCTCCCTTAACAAAATCCAAAATCCCTTGCCCTGTTTTCATTTCGAATATTAGCTACATTTGGATTTATCCCTGTTCAAGAGAAACTTCACAATTATAGGTAATCCAAGAGTGGCTTTATCTCAAGAGGGAGTACTTAAAATATCTCCTCCTTCCACCTCAAATTATGTTCTCATAATTGATTGAATGAGGATTACAAAAGATCTCTAAAGAATTTCACAGTAAAGAGTTGGTCCTTCAAAGCAAAAGGTTACCTCCAACTCGGTTAAAAGAAGATTTTCTTTCTACAAAATTCCTTTAATCAGAATAGTAATAGCATTACACTGCAAACAACTGAGTTATAATAATCATTACTCGGAAATGTTATGCACATACAAAGAGATTTTGCTTTGGGGTGGCTGAGTAAAGACAATGGGAGTTATTTTCAAAGGAGATCCGCTGGAGGATTGCATTATTTCGACCGGTTTTTACAGTACCCGTTTTTCCCACCGATTCAGTATTTTCTAAAGCTACGGAAAACATGGCAGGTCTCTATCCGCTAGTTTGGTTCATTAGTTATTCTGACAATCCCATTGCAATGTACACAATTCACTTTACCTCAAACTGATCTGCAGAAGATCCAACCATCCCTTTGCGTCAAAGTAAGACTAATTTGAATTATTCTCCCAGGTAGCCCCAAATGTGTCAAACTATACGGTATTTTAGAAAATTACTAAATTAAAAAGACAAACAAACTAAAAAAAAAAACAGCATTAATGCGACGATGCTGAAGTTGTTCTTATTCGCATCCCAGCTCTCAAACAAATTAATATCACTGAGACAAACGGGTATGAAATCTTACAAAAGTAACAGTTAAGAACGCTGTTATTTTCACACGTCGTAGAATGGACGTCCAAGTTTTATCTACAGTAGCTACCATAAGACGCTGTTACTTTCACCCATTAGAATAATTAAGCTTAGCTTTGATAAAGGGTGGAGTCTTCTCCCGAAAATTCAACAAAACTTTAATCTCAAATTAGTCTTTTAATTATTATTTTGTTATTAATATCGTACAGCCTTGTAGTCGAGTCCTCAAAACTCACGTCCGAGTCCGTGTCCAAGTTCTGAGTATCGAGTCCGAGTCCGAGTCCAAGTCATCAGGGTCTGGGTCCAAGTCACTATCATTCGAGTCCAAGTCCGAGTCACGAGTCCTTGAAACAAACTCAAATCAATTTTCATTCAGCTAGTGGTAATACTGGAGGACGTTGTCTGTGATCTGGACTATAGAGTCAATGTAGTGGTGCGCTGTCAGATTTTGGTACATATGCAATCATTTGCGATCTGATGGGTGTTTTCCTATTGTCAAAAAGAGGTACATTTACCATTATATTATTTTTTTGCAAAGTTAAACTGGAAACAGAATTGATTTCTCTAAAAAGAAAAAAACAATTTGTGCGAAGTCCACCGTAAAAGTAAAAAAAAAGTACAAGACCCAACGTATTGCATATGATAAATGTTTGCATACTTAATGGTGGAAAAATATGATAAATTACATTAAAACAATGTAAAAGACTGGAAAACATGATCAATTCAATTAAAAAAAGATGTAAAAGACCGAAAACAGCATAACATACTAGATTTGAATGGGCGCTTCCCTGCTTTCTTAGCAGAAGTTGTTTAGTAATGTGTGAGTAAGTGCAGTGTGCTGAGTACCACTTTTTAACGTGTACCTGAAAATAACACTACACTGGTAAGAAATTAAAGTTTCTTCCCCCTCTGACTATAGCATCTACTTTGACTTCAATTCAGGTAAAATCTGCCAATCTGATTTAGACATTACCGGAACTGTATATATACTGTGTTCTTAAATACTACATTTAGTATTATTTGTATTATTTGTTTTGCAAAACAGAAACATTATGTTTCACTTTCATTGCATTTGCACTTTTATTAACTCTGTAATACAATGATGCATTTACAAGATTGTGCTTCAGTTCATTTGATTTCAGATCATGTATTTTTTTTTATCTTTGTGCAGGTTCTTAATGGAATAAAAACATGAAAAACATGAAGTTCACACATTTGACGCTGCACAGCATACTGTTAATGTGTTTTTCCCCACATTAACAGTGTTTTTGGTAAATGAAGTGGTATATATATATATATACAGTACTGTGCAAAAGTTTTAGGCAGGTGTGAAAAAATGCTGTAAAGTAAGAATGCTTTCAAAAATAGACATGTTAATAGATTATATTTATCAATTAACTAAATGCAAAGTGAGTGAACAGAAGAAAAATCTAAATCAAATCCATATTTGGTGTGACCACCCTTTGCCTTCAAAACAGCATCAAGCATCAATTCTTCTAGGTACACTTGCACACAGTTTTTGAAGGAACTCGGCAGGTAGGTTGGCCCAAACATCTTGGAGAACTAACCACAGTTCTTCTGTGGATTTAGGCAGCCTCAGTTGCTTCTCTCTCTTCATGTAATCCCAGACAGACTCGATGATGTTGAGATCAGGGCTCTGTGGGGGCCATACCATCACTTCCAGGACTCCTTGTTCTTCTTTACGCTGAAGATAGTTCTTAATCACTTTCGCTGTATGTTTGGGGTCGTTGTCATGCTGCAGAATAAATTTGGGGCCAATCAGATGCCTCCCTGATGGTATTGCATGATGGATAAGTATCTGCCTGTACTTCTCAGCATTGAGGAGACCATTAATTCTGACCAAATCCCCAACTCCATTTGCAGAAATGCAGCCCCAAACTTGCAAGGAACCTCCACCATGCTTCACTGTTGCCTGCAGACACTCATTCGTGTATGCTCTCCAGCCCTTCGCGAACAAACTGCCTTCTGCTACAGCCAAATATTTCAAATTTTGACTCATCAGTCCAGAGCACCTGCTGCCATTTTCTGCACCCCAGTTCCTGTGTTTTCGTGCATAGTTGAGTCGCTTGGCCTTGTTTCCACGTCGGAGGTATGGCTTTTTGGCTGCAAGTCTTCCATGAAGGCCACTTCTGACCAGAGTTCTCCGGACAGTAGATGGGTGTACCAGGGTCCCACTGTTTTCTGCCAGTTCTGAGTTGATGGCACTGCTGGACATCTTCCGATTGCGAAGGGAAGTAAGCATGATGTGTCTTTCATCTGCTGCAGTAAGTTTCCTTGGCCGACCACTGCGTCTACGGTCATAACGTTGCCCGTTTCTTTGTGCTTCTTCAAAAGAGCTTGGACAGCACATCTGGAAACCCCTGTCTGCCTTGAAATTTCTGCCTGGGAGAGACCTTGCTGATGCAGTATAACTACCTTGTGTCTTGTTGCTGTGCTCAGTCTTGCCATGGTGTATGACTTTTGACAGTAAACTGTCTTCAACAACCTCACCTTGTTAGCTGAGTTTGGCTGTTCCTCACCCAGTTTTATTCCTCCTACACAGCTGTTTCTGTTTCAGTTAATGATTGTGTTTCAACCTACATATTGAATTGATGATCATTAGCACCTGTTTGGTATAATTGTTTAATCATACACCTGACTATATGCCTACAAAATCCCTGACTTTGTGCAAGTGTACCTAGAAGAATTGATGCTGTTTTGAAGGCAAAGGGTGGTCACACCAAATATGGATTTGATTTAGATTTTTCTTCTGTTCACTCACTTTGCATTTAGTTAATTGATAAATATAATCTATTAACATGTCTATTTTTGAAAGCATTCTTACTTTACAGCATTTTTTCACACCTGCCTAAAACTTTTGCACAGTACTGTATATATATTAGCACCAAACAGGTGCTAATGATCATCAATTCAATATGTAGGTTGAAACACAATCATTAACTGAAACAGAAACAGCTGTGTAGGAGGAATAAAACTGGGTGAGGAACAGCCAAACTCAGCTAACAAGCTGAGGTGCTGAAGACAGTTTACTGTCAAAAGTCATACACCATGGCAAGACTGAGCACAGCAACAAGACACAAGGTAGTTATACTGCATCAGCAAGGTCTCTCCCAGGCAGAAATTTCAAGGCAGACAGGGGTTTCCAGATGTGCTGTCCAAGCTCTTTTGAAGAAGCACAAAGAAACGGGCAACGTTGAGGACCGTAGACGCAGTGGTCGGTCAAGGAAACTTACTACAGCAGATGAAAGACACATCATGCTTACTTCCCTTCGCAATCAGAAGATGTCCAGCAGTGCCATCAGCTCAGAACTGGCAGAAAACAGTGGGACCCTGGTACACCCATTTACTGTCCGGAGAAGTCTGGTCAGAAGTGGCCTTCATGGAAGACTTGTGGCCAAAAAGCCATACCTCCGACGTGGAAACAAGGCCAAGCGACTCAACTATGCACAAAAACACAGGAACTGGGGTGCAGAAAAATGGCAGCAAGTGCTCTGGACTGATGAGTGAAAATTTGAAATATTTGGCTGTAGCAGAAGGCAGTTTGTTCGCCGAAGGGCTGGAGCGCGTACGAATGAGTGTCTGCAGGCAACAGTGAAGCATGGTGGAGGTTCCTTGCATGTTTGGGGCTGCATTTCTGCAAATGGAGTTGGGGATTTGATCAGAATTAATGGTCTCCTCAATGCTGAGAAGTACAGGCAGATACTTATCCATCATGCAATACCATCAGGGAGGCATCTGATTGGCCCTAAATTTATTCTGCAGCATGACAACGACCCCAAACATACAGCGAAAGTCATTAAGAACTATCTTCAGCGTAAAGAAGAACAAGGAGTCCTGGAAGTGATGGTATGGCCCCACAGAGCCCTGATCTCAACATCATCGAGTCTGTCTGGGATTACATGAAGAGAGAGAAACAACTGAGGCTGCCTAAATCCACAGAAGAACTGTGGTTAGTTCTCCAAGATGTTTGGGCCAACCTACCTGCCGAGTTCCTTCAAAAACTGTGTGCAAGTGTACCTAGAAGAATTGATGCTTGATGCTGTTTTGAAGGCAAAGGGTGGTCACACCAAATATGGATTTGATTTAGATTTTTCTTCTGTTCACTCACTTTGCATTTAGTTAATTGATAAATATAATCTATTAACATGTCTATTTTTGAAAGCATTCTTACTTTACAGCATTTTTTCACACCTGCCTAAATCTTTTGCACAGTACTGTATATATATATATATATATATGCATGCTATGACAGCAGTGTTTTTTTTTCTTCCTATGCAGTCAATAAATAACAGAATGAGAGCTACATTGCAATATTACAGAGGAAAGCAATATAGACAAAACACCAGAACAGAGCTCAACAAATAAGAACCCCAGTCTTTTTTGTACTGTCAGGAAGGTACAGTACACAACAGTACATTGTACCCCAATGTATTGCAGTGCTTATAATTATTACAACACGTGTGCTTTATAAATAATAGGTGCCAGAATATATCTGCATAATTGAAATAACACTGCAGTTTGAGCCATTTCAGGTTTACGAGCTGCAGGCTTTGTACAGTGTACTGATGTAGCAGAAAAAAAAGCAAATGCCTGCAGCTCCTAAAAAATGAAATGGTTCAAACTCTTATGCAAAGAGAGTCTTATTTCCATCCATGTAGCGTGCACCTTGGAAAAACAAATGTGTCAATACAGTTGTCTCCTGCAAAGAGTACACCCTTCGGGAAGCAAGCAAAGTGTTCTTTAAGTTAGACAGAGTTGACCACCAGACACAATATGCCAAGGCCAATCACGATGTAGATCAATAAATACAAATGTATTTATTACTTATGACTTATGACGCACGCGCATCAACTATGAAATGAACAGAATAAGTATGAGAAAAGCAATAGGCAAGTGTATGTTAATAAACTATAACAGACTGACAAACTAAACTAACTGATGACAAACTAAATTAACAAAGCACCGCATCCATGCAGCAGCGGCTCAAACAGTAATTATGAATACGGGAGCACTATTATTCAAGACAAGCATACATTAACGCAGCACCCATACACACGTTAAAAAATGCAGCACCAGCTCTAGATTAATTATGAATACAGGAGCAATAATGTTGGACGCTGACAATGCACGGGCATAGCTAGGCATAGATTTTTAGAGGCAAAAATCTAATTTTTGTACCCCCCCCCCCCTCCCCCCTGCATATCCTGTTCATGAAGCCTGTAAACTATTAATGCAGTCATATAAGTCGCTAACTCTATACTCAGTGACCCTGGATGATGTTTGAAATTTCTTGGATGATGTTTGAAATTTCATGACACTTTTTTTTTTTAAACAAATCTCCCAGCAAAAACACCAACCTAAAATTACCCAATTCACACTGTTAGAAATATGTGATATTAAAAGGACAAGTAGAATATAACTTAGAAATATTAATAAATAGATGGGTTTATATGCTGGTAACACTGGTGCTGCTACTGCTGGAACTGGTGCACACTGCTGGGACTTATCTTATGTAATCATTAACACAGACAATGTTGCTTTAAATTTAGGTAAATATACTTTACACTACTTCTGGTGTACAGAGGTCAAGGTTGAACCAGGCGGGCTGTCACATTCATGCTGGAACGCAGCTGCAGTTTAATTCAGTATCCAGAAAAAAAAAGAAAAAAAAAATTAAAAATAAATCCCCAGTATTAAAACAGTACTTCCTTGGATTTTTTTCTCTAACGAAAACATTAGGAAAATAACTTTTTTTTTTCTTTTTCTGCTGTTGCCAAACAGTGAATTTATACTGACCAATGAGAACGAGAAGCGAACATGTCTGTTTGGCGCGAAGTTTCAATACCACGGCTGTCAAATTTATATACAGCCTAAGATCACAATAACGTAACAAAGAAATGGCGAATAAATAATAATAATAATAATAATAATAATAATAATAATAATAATAATATGAAAACATGACGATTATATGCCACTCTTAAATGTAAGTGGGCACATTATTAAAAAAAAAAATCTTTAGATATATCTGTACTTTTTTTTTTAAATATACCTCGCTGACTTTTACCGACTCAGCCGCCTCGGCTCCCTCAATGTATGCTACGCCACTGCAATGTGTTGATCGGGCGATAATCTAGTAACAGGTTTTCAGTCGAGCGACCGGCCTTTACCCAAGTATACACGAACATGAATGACGAAACAAGCATTGGTTTGTGATGTTAGTCACTGTAATTGTTAATTATATACAAGCACATATTTAATAATAAAAAAATACCGATTAATTTCGGAGCAGTTTTTATCACCTGATGCGGTCCAGTCACGAAAAATTAAAACTCCCGCTCACTTGTGCAGTCTCTTGCTGCACGCATTTACATTCATACTGCAGTTTGATTGGTTGCATCTCCAGTCATTCATACTGCGTGCGGCCGAAACAGCAGTTCAATTGTAAGAGGATGTCCATGTACAGCGCAGAAAGAGCGTTACGTTATACAACGCCCGCCTGCAAATGTTTAAAGGTACAGGTCATTCAGTGGTGTTGATAACTGTCTTGCTTATGTTGCAAAAAACAGACTTTCTCAACAAAATATAAAAACAAGAAATATCTGGCAAATTCCTGCAGCAAACACATTTCTTGCATCCGTGGTGAGAAGTAAGGGGGCCGGGGGCCTTCCCCATCTAATACAGCATACTCACAGAGACCTGAACAAGAATAAGTCAATTTAACAAACAGTGGTGTAGTGCTATATTTAGAAGCGAGGGGTCGCTATTATCTACCCTCTCCCCACTCCCTCAACCCACTTTCTGTCGTCTTGGAACACACAGTAACAACTGACTTGTTCCCTTGCAATATTTAGAGCTGTGGCACATAAGGACAAACAAGCTCATTTACATTTTCATGCGGGTTTCCATGTGAAACTGGGCGTGGTTTTCCTGTGTTTTTCATCATTTACACGAGTAAATGAGATTTACCCTATCCCTCTCTTTGGTCGTTTTTTTGGGCCCCAAACATGATTCTCATAAGTAATTCTCTCAAACGTGCACACGCATCGCCATTTCACCCCTGCATGGAAACTGGCCCATTGACAGCGATGAATTTAAATGTTAACAGTTTAAACTGGTAGTATATAAACTCAAACAAGGTTTCTAAGTTGTATACATCTTTCTGTGATCAATTTAATCTTATTCTTTCTTTATGTGTTATATCTGTTTTTTATGCACAACTCACTGAAACTTCAAGTGATACATGGATACCTACCAAACACAGATTCAATAAAAAAAAGAACCCATTTATTTGAGACACATATGTACAGTGCTACTAGACAGGGATTGGTTTGAACAGTGTTAATAAAAGTGTTAGTAATCTGGTTAAATGTCCTGTTTAACAGAACTGCAACCATGTTTCAGCATGCAGGAGATAGGACCCCACTCCCTTCCAAGCCAAGCTATTTAAACCCCTAGTTAAGACCCTATTGTTTTTATTTGCACTTTTTGCCTCACCATCACTACCTCTGCAACTGCATCTCCCTACTGTGGATTGAGACAGAAGGGGACCCACAGCAAAACATTTTAGTACATAACCACTCAAGCACAACATTGTCTGGCACTAACATATACATATGAAAGGTGAGTAAACTCCATTAAGAAGTTACAATCCTTTTTCTGTGCCTATTCCATCATGGTTAATTTTTACACTTCAAATTCAATTGCTGGTTGATTACCATCAAATGAGTTTTAGCCCAATTCAGTTCCAGTCATGTAATATTCAAGATGTCCAGATGATATTATTTATAACAACTATAAATAAACGAAACAGTTCTAAGATGTGCAGTTTAATAGATCTGAGCTTCTTGGATCATGAGTGATAGAAATTCGATCAGCTTGTCTTGGTGGCAAACATTAGGGTTGGCACAGTGGGACCTTGTCATTCACAACTTACTTCTATAAAACAAAGGTCAGAAAGACTAAAATAAATTGACAAGCATGTGAGTAGGGCTTTTATAAGAAAGTTAATGTCCTGTATTCTGCATTGCAGGAGCAAGGCCTTGGACAAAGCAAGTACAGTTTAACAACTGTTCAGTGGATTTCATGCAAGATTTAGCAAATAAAGGTCAGCACAAAAGTCAACATCAGTGTACCCTATGAAACGTAATAATATCAGTCAACTGTTGCCGTGGACTTCTCTTGCAGAACTGCCACAATGTAATCACTCCTTTCATTTGTTTCCCACCTTTACAACCTTTTGGAAACACAGGTTATCTGAAATATGTAATAGTATTTTGAAGATCACTGACGAAATGTATGCTGCATGCATGCAGAAGCTGAACAATAATTATGGCAACACAAACAGTTTCAACAAATAGCATTTAAAAAGCTGAAATGTACCATTAGATATGATTATCTAGAATGAAAAATGGGAGACCATACAGTGCATCTACAATTGCATCCTAATAATACGAACAGCAGGCTTATACTTGGTGTTCAATACACTATTGCAATCAAATTAATTATCTGTGCTGTTGTAAAAGGCTGTATTTTTCACGGTGCGCATGGAATTCATGATTTCCATGTATTAGAACCAGTGCCGTGTAATATCCAATTCTCTGTGAAAATCTCAAATTCTGAAAGAATACAGTTTTTATAATTTAAAAATGCATTGATTAAACATTCGCGGACAACATGTTATATGAAATCCAGTTGAACTTGCTTACCCTAAATTATGAAACACATGCCATAGAGGGTTAAAAAAAAAGCTCTTGTTAACATACATACCGAATATTTATTTTTTGCCAAATTTACCTTTTGTATTTTTTTTTTATAAAAGTTTGTTGTTTTTAAATTGGATATTTTTTATACCATTTTATTTTTACAATGGCAAAGTGACCTATATTTTTTATTTTTGTAACAATTAGTGTGTGAATCACTCAGAAAACATTGATGTGTGTTTGTTTGAATTAACATTTCATCAACATAATAGGCTCTCTGTATTTATTTGTTGATGTAATGAGTATGAAATCTTATTACACAAAATCGCCTATGGTGCCCTTGGGTTGGATTTATATTTTGCCCCCTAGAACTGCCTTGGTGCCCTTGAATTTTCACGCCCAACGAAGGCAACATTGCCTTGCCCTTCATGACCTTAACTTCATGCCCTGTAAATGGAAATATTGAAAACCTCCAGTTTAATGTTTACAACAAATACACTGCTTCGCTTCGTGCATCCAACCCAACTACAGCCGTATGTCAATGCAACACAATGCACATCCTGTCATGTATTACTTTACAAGCTGCACTTGAGCACAGTACACAAAAACTCCCAAATAATGAAATCATTTTCGACACTCCAAAACTATATATGACAGAGAGATTAGACTTTTTGTTTTACTTGGATATATTCTCCATGGATGCCTTGTCTTCCTGCATCTGTAGCTGAGTTTTTAAGGTCTCAAATTTTGTGTTTGCAATGGGATCAGAAACTTACCCCAAAATAATAAACTTACAGTAGTGCAGCAGATGCTAGCATAGCCACTTTTAAATACCTCTGGCTAAAAATAAACTGTTCCTAACAGGTATTAGAACAGCTACTTCCCACATATTACTGGATTGTGCATTTTCCTAAAATTATTTTTATATAAAATTATTTAAAAACAAATTGTGGGCCCTTCACAAAGCTTTGACCAAGTTTTATGTTTGTGAGACTGTTATTGACTACATATTTTGAAAACAAAAACATTCTATAAAAATGTAACTCGTTTTAATGCTTTTAAAATAAGACCCTGTACTGTATGTGCGTAATGTGGTAGTCAAGAGCTAACCTTTGCATTACCATGGTAACTAGCAGATGACTTGCTGCATACTGATCTCTGTGTGCTAAAGCTATCTAGAACATAAGAGAAACAAAATGAATGCTGCATGCTGACACTAGGCTAGCAAAATGGTAAAAGACGAGAGGATAAGAGGCTGAAAGTACATACACTGGTAAATGCAAGCAGATTTGAAGTACTATAGAGAAACAATTTGTTTAGGAAAGTTATTAATTCTAAACATGATAGGACAGTAAGATAGTACAGGATATTTTATGAATACAGGCCTTATTCAAAAGTACTTTCCTTTTCTTAAGAAAAAATGTAGATATCAGAAATATACCTGTATATTTCTGATGTTTCATGTCAAAAGTGGGATTTTGTCAGTGTAGATTATGTACTGTGGGATTTTGTCTGGATACCCCAGGCATACAATTTAGGTTAATATCTTATGAACAAGTTCAACCCAAAAGTTTATTTAGCAATCAAAGAACATGGGGAAGTTTTTAAATGTGAGGGGCATCTTTTATTAAAAATAGAACCATAACTAAACATTTCAGGTATGTCACATACAGGTTAGCTATGTCCTTCATATTCCAGAGCCCATTGTTTCATATGACAGTTTTTTCATCAGAAAACAAAACCAAAAAAAAAAAATCTGCCTGTTCAATCCAAACTGTCTCCGCAACTCACTGTGTTAATTTTTAATTATTCTTTTTTTGGATTAATTTTGTTCTGGAGGCAGAAGTTCCAGATTGAGGGTTGGGGTTTAGGCTAGGGCTAGGGTTGGGGTTAGGGGTTTTCTTGTGTGTCTGCAACCGCAAAACGCACAGGGTCAGATGATGATGAAAAAATCCAACATTTGTCGCATGGTTGCAAGCCAGTGAAGCGCGATACTGCAAGTGGTGACACTTTATATTAAGGTGCTGCTTATTAATGTTTTATAAAGGTTTTATAAATGTATAATATATGCTTAACTATGTTATAGCATATTAGTAAAGATGTATAGATGGTTTATAACCATACAATAGTCATAAACAGAATTATATTAAAAAATCCCAAAGTAGAATAGGTGTCTAAAAACTGCCCCCTTTATAAAAACGTAATTCTGATATTGAAGACAGCTAACGATTACCGTTTTACCCTATTGGCTCAGTCTAGCAGCGACCCTCCCTCTGTTTGCACTTCATTAAACAATGGTACAGTACGTCTTTCTCGGGGCTTAGTGCTGGGAGGTGCACAGTAAAAAGAATGGCCACAATAATACAGGGCGAGATTAGATAGAATTCAATTGAATTTTGTCAGAATGGGCCAGCTGACGCTGAGCAAGTTTGTGAATGGGTTGTAGATCAGATGCTGATGGACACCGGCGGCAATGCCGGGCGGGCATACAGGCAACTTTTGCTGTAAGCTTTTTTAAATTTGAGAGGCATTGCGGCAAGTGGCTTGGGCACTGAGGCAATTGCCACCGGTGCCATCGGTTATTTCGCGCCCTGTATTTATTGTAATTAATTAAAATGAATGAAGCCTCTGTGCTGGTCTTAATTGCTCTATAAACAGAGCTGACATAACCCACAATTTTAGCCTTGTTAGTATTTTTGTTGATAATGAAAAAGATACAGAAAAGGAGGCAAAGACAAAGTTCACTATCCACGCATTACTACCGCTGACCTGGAGAAGCTAACAGAAAAATACATTATTGGCATTTTTAAATGCTTGGTCACTAACACTCAGGCTATCATTGCGGTTTATGTTAGCACTGTTTATGGAGCGACTGAGACCAGCACGGAGGTTAACATAACAAAACTGAGTACCCGAGGTGTGCAGTGGATGGTGGAACGTGTGGTGTGCTAACAGCCTATCTTGTGTTGTGTTTCCTGGAACCAAGCCTGTAGATCCAAGAGAAGGATTACTGGAGACTGGAGAGAAGGAGAGAGCGCAGCCAAAGTGGTGAGCAGACGCACAACCACTCGGGATCAGCATGACCTGAGCGGAATTACCAAAGAAAGAACTGTATTATAGATGTAAATAGTGTGCGTGTGCGTGTGTGTGTTTGAAAAATACACAATGTGTTGCACCCAATATAAGACACTCTTGTGTGTGTTATTTTCATCCCATACCCCTCCATATGACAGTGGGTCAGCGATGAACCAGAGTAATGCAACCTGTAGTGCACAAACTTCCAGCAAAGGTTTTAACAGGAAAAAAAAAATACATTGACTTACAAGGATGTCATTTATTGTCTTGGAACACAATAGCACATTGAGATACTGGTACAGTACCAACAAATTTCATAGTCTGCATTGCATCTGTCAAAGCGGCATTCTGTCGCAATCTTAAAAGCAGTTTGAAATTTTAAGGAAAAGTAATTCAATTCAATTTTGCTTTGTTTCAAATATTTACTGTTTCTTTGAGGTTATACTTTCAGTTGGAACAGAAGTAACAACTTTGATATTCAAAGGTTTTACATGTATAAAACAGCAGGGGTGTAGTGCTGGTGGGTCGCGGGGGAGCGCCGCCCCCCACTTGTCTTCGGCAGTGAGAGCACTGCTTCCATACTTCACGTGTAGGATATTGAACTGTTTTGCTCCTATTAATATATGGAGATATACACGTGTATAACCCATACAAATAAGCAAAGAATACAATAACCGTAAAAACCCTTGAGAGATAAATGATGAAAAAAGTTAGAATATAGCGTGCCTGGTCTGGAACAACAGGTGTGAATAAGAAGGGAACCTGTATTAACACTTTACAATTAGATGTAATAATTGGGACAGTTCTTATTTTAGACCCATATATAAGAAATAATGTAGATAAAATAAGCTAAACATTTATTTAAAAGATAAAACTCAATCGCAACAAACAAATAAAGGGTACCTGTGGCCTTACAGATCTTATTTTGCAAACGGAAGCACTTCTGTTTCAAAACCTCAGTCTCATTCGCTCTTAAGCGCCTGCAATAGGACAGTGAGACGAGTTGATTCTGGACCAAACCATTCAATATATGAGAAGGGGGAGTGAGGGAGTGTTGCACATAGGATTAATAATAATAATGACAGCGTTTTAATCATGTGTGTATTAGTGTATGAAGCTGGTTGTGAAAATATGTACAGTGTTTATTTATTTATCTTTAATATAAATAACTGCAAGTCTAGTTGCTTTACAATAATACCTGTAATCAATTGGTACACTTGCTAGCCCTTTCAAATACCATACCTACTAGAGATAAACTGCGGTTCTGTTGAGTTTATGGGGAAACAGGGACTGCAGGAGGTGTGGTAGGGTTGAGAGAGCAGGGGGTAGATAATAGCGACCCATCACTTATAAATATAACACCACACTACTGTAAAACAGTGATAGCAAAGCATAAAATGTAAATGTGACATTTTCTTTAAATCAAATCAGCATTTTGTAGTGTGGCTCATTAGGGCTCAAGTGCATCATTTACAGTCTATGCACTTGAGCCCACACTGATCCCACCCCAACATTAAACATGTTAGACAAACAGGAATATAATTTGGAACAGAGATAACAAATTGACAGCTTGTTTTCATTATCTGTTTGTTTCCCACGAACCAGAATTGAACACAATATTCTAGGTGTCTAGGTCCAGTCCTTTTGATTTGTACTCTACACCTTTGACTACATACACAAGCATTATGTTTGCCTTTTTTATATCTATTATTTCACCTCCAATCTTCTCCCGAATTTAGAATGTCTCATTATGATTCTTCACTGCAGCAATTCCCCATAACAGCTCAGAAGAATTGAAGGAGTGGACATCCTCCAATCCCATTGACCTTCAATGCTCCTGAGTGACAAGAGACCAACCGGCCTCCAGAAGATGAAGGCCAGCCCAGAAAGTGTCTGCTTGAGCTCACCAGGTACTGGTCAGTAGAATTTGCTGTAGCACAATATGAGAGAAACAGTCCTTGCTGGTTTTGCATCCCTTGCTGCAAGACCATTGACTTTGCACAGGCAAAACTGTTGTGCTGAAGAAATATGCTTTAGATAGTGAATTGCTGCAGCTTAAAATAGAAAAATATATCTACACGAAATAAGGAAAGAAAATAATTACTACTATTCATTGTAATGGAAGACTTGCACATTTGGGTTACACATAATGGGGCAGCAGTGTGGAGTAGTGGTTAGGGCTCTGGACTCTTGACCAGAGGGTTGTGGGTTCAATCGCAGGTGGGGTACTTTATCTAGATTGCTCCAGTAAAAAAAAAAAAAAAACTGTATAAATGGATAATTGTATGTAAAAATAATGTGATAACTTGTAACAATTGTAAGTTGCCCTGGATAAGGGCGTCTGCTAAGAAATAAATATTAAAAATAATAATGTAAACACTTCTGTAGAGTAAATTACAGTAGTGCCTAAAAAGACAAGTGCCTATTCTTTTAATTATCACTAATGCCAGTGTTACTGTAACTGTGCAATTATATAATTAATTCTTCACCTTTTTCATACTGCATACTCCAATGCTTACATCACACCATATCACATAATTATACCATAATTACAGTGTATAAAAATAGTATAATGCTATATGCTTGTCAGTAGCGGCTCCTGACTTTAATAAGTGGGGAGGCTAAAGAACTACACTAGGCTAGCATCGAAGCGGGTTTGAAAATGAACCTGAAGATGACTCAAGTCATGTTCAATAAATATACCACTCCACAGGCAAATGAAGTCAATGGGATAAAGCTTGAAGAAGTCAATAACAACATATAACTACAGTTAGTTTCGGCAACAGAGAACCAAATGTGCAAAATCAACAGAAGAGCAAAAATGGGCTGGAGTGCCTTTGGAAGATTAAGCATGGTTCTGAAACGGAAACTATCCTTATACTTCAAGAGGAAAGTCTTCGACCAATGCGTGCTGCCAGTGCTAACTTACGGATGTGAAACCTGGATCCTCAATGCAAAAATGACTCAAAAATTACAAATGACTCAACGGAGTATGGAAAGATGAATGCTGGGAATAACAAGAAGAGACAAGAAAAAGAAGGAATGGGTAAGAGTGCAAACAAAAAGTATGAGAGGTTATTATAAGAGTGAAAAAACTGAATTGGCAGTGGGTCAGACATGTAGCAAGAACAGACCATTGCTGGACCAAGGAGATACTAGACTGGATCACAAGAGATATAAAGCGACCAAGAAGAAGACCTCCAGGAAGATGGCAAGATGAAATTAGGAAACACAGGGAAGCCTTCATCCAGCAGTGGATTGAGAAAGGCTATATATATATATATATATATATATATATATATATATATATATATATATATATATATATATATATTATAAGCAATAAAACCTTGCACGTTTCAAAAGGTACTTGATAATTTAATAAGAAAAGTGTAATATAGTATAAGCAGCACATAAGGCAAGCAACAGAATATAACGAAAACATTGCGGCCTTACCTGATTGATGAATCTTGAGTGGTGTCATTTGTAGAAAAAATATTTTTACAGCCCATGGAAGATTTTTTAAGTCACTGTAGCCCACAAAAATCCACTGGGAAGATGAAGAGCCAGTTTGAAAAACCAAACAGCGAATACTTCCACTGCAGTCAACCATTTTGTTTTTTTTGTACCATGAGCAATTAAAAAGGCAATTTTGTTTTGGTCCTCCCTGTTGAAGAAGGTCCAATTTAGGCTTTGGATAACCTTTATTGTTATTTTTTATTCTTATTTTTTCCTCAATTGAAAGTGAGGAAAATGGTGTATGAATTTAAAAAATCTACAACGTACTGCATGGAAATCGAAACTTAAGTGAGCAGCCACACATGTCCCATAACCTGCCTGGCAACAGATACGTCAAGATTAAATCTAATTTTGAGTGGTAGAGGGTAGCTGCAAACTCATCACACATTTTTAGCCAATAGCAATACAGTAGTCCTTGGAAAGCATGACGTAAGGTAAGCTTTTTTTTTTTCTTTTACAAAATTAAACGTAGGCTTAAGCCCGAGACAGACAGATGCAGCAGTGCTGGCCATTTTCACGGTGTAATACTGGTAGTCCGCACCCACACACGGGGCGGTATGCACCACGTGACTGGCTTTTCAGTGCAGAGAATCCGCAATGAATGATTTATTGATTGCAATTGCAGATGATTTAATGAACTGTGATGGGTGCTCAGGGCCAGAGTGAAAGATAAATTTGACAGAGGCCTCGTCCGTGTGTGCTCGAGGCAGGCTGGGAAAACATGAACAGTTACATGCGTCCCAGTGCCGCAGAAAGGAAGTGGCTATGGGCCACCTTCCCCCTGGAACAAGGCATGCTGCAAGGTGGTTGTTGGGGAGTAGGAGGCTGAAACAAAATAAGCGACATGGGAGAATACCACACAGAGCATTTATGTGCTTGCTGATGACGTGTTGGTAAATGCATGAACAGTTACATGCATCCCAGTGCCGCAGATAGGAAGTGGCTATGGGTCACTATCCCCCCAAAAAGACGAGGCCCGTCCTCCAGAGCATGACAGCGTTAGGGGGAAAGAGCCCAGCCTCTCCAGCCCAACCACGAAAGAACTAAATACAAACCGCTCAGTACTCGGGTAAGGAAAACCTGATTTATTTTTTATGTAAGGGGAAACCTCAGGGAATCCGTGGCTGAGGGTAGCCCTTCTTCCAGGCTAAGCAGTCGCTAAGCAGTCGGCTTCCCAGCGTGTGACCGAGAGGCCGAAACAAAAGAAGTGACATGGGAGAATAACACAAGGAGCCTTTATGGGCTTGCTGATGACGTGTTGGTTAGCGGTGGATTCTCCTTCGGGAAAAGCAACAAAATTTACAATTTTACAATATAGAAAAATTGAATGGTACAGTAGTAGTTGTCAGTATGACACCATAGGTTATGTACTCTAATATAATTTACATATATGGCCAAAAGTTTAGCATCACATAGTAGAATATTAGGATGCAGACATAAAAAAAAAACCTATAGAACCATAATTTTGATATTTTCGCAATCTAAGAAACTATAAAATGGCACCTCAAAAGTCTACTGGAAACTACAATAGTTGTACATTTCGAAATGTCACATTTTTCAATTTTTGGAAAAATACAAAGCGATATGTAATTTAAATTTGTCAATGTAATTATGATTATTTATTCTATAGGGCGTGATACAAAGCTTTTGGCCATCGCTGTAATGCCCCCATATAATCTACTAAATAAAAACACTGGTTTGTTTTTCAACCTTGTTTTTCTGTCATCTATATGCAGGTGTATGAAATGAGAGATCAGCTTAGCAAAGAAATATACAATACATTGCTGACAGCAAGTAGTCTACTACTAAAGTGTTAGAAAATATATCCATTTACAGCCAGTTATTTAGTAAAAATAGTAATGAACTACAGAAATAATAAAAAAAGGCAGGAAGGATGCTTATCATGGGCGATGTATAAAATACTGACTTGCCTGTCCTTTTATGAAATATGGGAGGGATCAAACACTTCAGGGTGCTTGGACACCTCTGTAGACAACAGTTTTATTCATGATTTTTCCTGTCAGCACTGGGCTGTGATTGGTTAATCGACCAACTGTACCGCTCTGGAATTTATTCAAGCGGTACCGCTCAACGTCACCGTGGGACTAGCGGAATCGTCCTGCGCTGATCTGTCCAACACCATATGAATGTGTGCGTACCTAAATTCAACGGTACTGTTGAGCGTTGACTCAACAAAAACATCACTACTGTCATAACACTTCCGGGTATTTAGGAACGCTTCGTTGCATTCCTAAACTAAATGGTAAAATTTAAAATGAACAATATATATATATATATGTTGTAGTTACGTTGTCATATTTGCTGTGTTTTATCTGTTATACAATAATACATAAATAAAATAGTGATATATATATATATTAACAATTACGGTTTTGACGACGGATTGTGGTATCAGTATCTACATTTAAATCCCATTCATAATTTTTGTGGGTGTCGCCATCTTTCTGTTGAACAGCTCACCAGCTCTGAGAGTCGGTGAATTAGTTGAGTCAGCGTTTAGCCAACGCTGCGCGTCACTAGCTCTCAACGGTGAGTTTAGGAACGATTTTGAGAGTTGTTGCTTCTCAGCATTGAATTTAGGAACGCAGCCAAAGCATTGTCAGTGATACAGGCGGCAAAATGCCTTGCGTGCCCGTCGTGCCTGTCTGTCCCGAGCTTTAGCCTTTGTAGCCTCTTATGACAAGCCGCCACTGATATGTATTAATTACTAAGCAGTACACCACAAATATGTTAACAACCTTGCAGACAAATTCCATGATAGACACTGTAGCAGGGCGATTGCCCTGCACATGTGGAAATTAGTGTTGGTGTAATTTATGTGGGGAAATGGGTTTATTGTGTGTGCATTTTGGAGTTTATTTGTTTGATGAATTGATTGTTTACAGACGGGTGCTCGTTTGAGACTTTGCTGCCTGCTGGGTTTGGTTGAGAGGAGGGGCAGTGGATGATTGGCTGTGCTGCTCCTCAATCAGCAGGTGGGCGGGTCTTGACCGAGTGTCCGTCAGTTTAAAAACACTCAGTGGAGATGGCTCAGGCGACTGCAACGCCATGCTACAGAGGGGAGCTGCGTATACTCAGGAGGAGAGAGTCTGCGCTGCAGGAACGACAGCTACGCAACCCTGAAACTGCAAGCATTGCTTATGAAGGCAATGCCCAGCCAAGGCCGTAGGAAGCAGCAGGAAGCAGCAGGAGTCGTCGTATGGATACCGGTTCATAAATAGGTTAGATTAGGGGATAGTTTGGCCGGTTCCTGGATTAACTTGTTCTAAATGCAATCTTTATTCCTTAATTTAGAGAGGAAAATTTCAGATGTGAAACTAACAGTTTCAACAAGTCTGAAGCTGAGAGGGAACCGATGGAACTAGATCAGCTCTGGGGCAGGTATAGTACACAGTTGGGACTGGAGCAGGACATTGTGAGCCATGATTGGCTGTGACTTTGTAACTGAGTGGACCGAAAAGCATGTAACAATCTAAATCAAAAGTACGGTCATTGGGCTTGTTACTTTAAAAAGTACACCATCTCTGTCAGGAAATAAAAAATAGAAAGATAAGAGGAGGAATTTTAGAATGTGCTTCAAACAAAACATTATTGTAGACTTTATCTGTCAGTCACTGTCTAAAATTATTATTATTACTACGACTACGACTAATAATAATAATAATTGTTTTTATTATTATCATCATTATTACATTTTAAATACTCAGTTACAATTTTAAATGTAGTAACTGTGAAAACAAGATAACTTTGAACCTGCTAAAATTGAAAAAAAAAAATCCCAAGCTTGTCATAAAGCAATTGCATTTCCTAATCCTTTACAGTTGAAAATGTTGTGAATAAGTGTTGTTAACTCAGCTGCACAAATAGTGCTAGCAGTCTTTAGCAGATTAATACATTAATTAAAATGTGCTTATCCATGCATAGTCCAAAAGTTTCTCTTTGCAGTAGGGACCAGTTGGTGACATTACTTAAAGATCAGCATAGTATCAGTTATTAAATTAGGTGAAGTCTCACTGTTTATATCGTAGCGTGTTAGGGGTTGAGGTCAGAGGTAAAAGGGTTTTGGTAGACTGATTTCTATGGTGGTAAGGTAGTAGAGTACATAAGACAATGATCCAAACAAGCCGACTCTACGTGGTTAAGACACTAGTCTGGGAACCACAATGTCTTGGTTTCACATCCTAGATCCTCACTGCAATATCCCCAAGAATGTTTTTGAAGAAGCAGAGTGCACCATTCTGCTTTAGTCTCTTTTTATACAACTCCCATTGGCATTCAGCGAGACATTCATTTATTACACAGCAACAGCAATTGTCCAGCTATACACTTACATACCAGATGAAACTTGTGTGTCATTGTGACAGGCTGGCTGCAGGGAGCAACTCAGACCAGAGAGAGAAACACACAGACAGACGGTGGTGATGAGAAGCTGAGTGCAAATGGTTGCACTCAGCGTTTATTAACAAAGTAAAAGGTTTAAACAGAACACAAAACACAGGACACGGTACTTGAGGCCAAAATAAAGAGACAAACAAAACGAACTATACAGACAAACACGGTGAGCAGATACTTTCACTAATACTTTTTCAACTATCACCTTAGTCTCCTATCCCGTTCTCCACTCACCGAACACCCAACCCTGAGTGAGTGAAAACATGCTGCTTTTATGCAGTTGTACCGAGACTCGATTGCTAGTCAATCATTCAATTGGAATCTCGGTACAACTGCACGTGAATAAATTAAAGTGCACTTTCCCGTGTTCACATACTAATACTTTAAATGCACGTGAAGTGATTTGTGCCATCCTCGTGCCTAAATACAAATCTACATTTTTAAATACACGTGAAACACAGACCCGCTTATATCCCGTGTACCAATGCCTATACACCAACATTTACACACAACACGTAACATACAATATACACGGGGGCACTTTGCCACAGTCATACATGTAGTTCGGTTGAAACAGTGCACATCTCAGTTTTGTTACTAAAGTCCTTCAACCTAAGTAGGCTACTGTACTTGTGCTGGCCGACCCACCGTTGAGTTTACATGTCTGTTCTTTCTAAAAAAAAAGAAACAGTACAGACAGAAGGAACTCAAAGTTCCATAAATTAAATAACTAAGTAATATCACCTTGTAAGAGTGTCTGCATCGCCCTTCATTCTCTTGATTATTCCATCCATACGCATGTTTGTGGCAAAGTGGCTGCTGAGTGAGAACAGGTGCAGAGGTGATGCAGTGCAGGAATAATCACAGACAGAAACTGTAATCCGTTTGGAAAAGGGGACTTTTATTTTTTTAATCCCGGTCTGGTGACCAAACAATAACCTCCGGCAATACACACCAATGTGTAATGCACAGAGATAACAATAATAATGGGTTTCAGCCCAAACAATAAATACACGTTATCTGCCCCACAATAATACAGTACACAGTCATCAGTCCAGGTGCGTGCAGTAGTGCTTGTGGTGGGTGATAATAATTTATTAAGTGACTGTGGTGTAGTGTTGTTCCGGTTTAGTGTTGTCCCAAGGCGACAGCTCCGGATACGTGCGAGCCATCTGGTGATTCACAAACAAAGACAATTACTAACAACGACAAACAAACAAAAAACACTCACAAATACTTTTTTTTTAGTTTTCTCTGGGTCTCTCCCGGTCCTTCCAGTTCTCTGTCTCCAAAAACCAAGCGACGGAGTAGATTGCGATTCTCCGTCCCCTTTTATGCTCTCATGCATGACCCTTGGTAAACAAGTGCAGCTGTCTCTACAATCTGCAGCTGCTACGTTTCCCTTCCGGGTCATTACGTTCCTGCAACGGAGTCTCGTCTTCTTCCAGAATGACGGACTGCCCAACCCTGGGAAAGAACTGTCAGGCTAGCCTGTCGACAGGCTGGGAGGGAGATTTACAACCAAGATTCATTATATTTCTGTCACAATGTTGCACAGCTGCATGCAGTTATAATACAAATCACCATACAAACTGATTAGCGTAATATAATGCAGGAAGTCCAAGAGCAGTGTATTAAAAATGTTTATAAGTTGTGATATGTATGCCAGATTTAATAAATGAGTTGGCAGGTTAAGTGTGATCATTCCCAATGTTACCAAGGAACTGATTCTTGATTTTTTTCATTTGAGCAACGCTATTATTGTTTTCAATAATATTGAGTTGATGGTTCATTTTATATAAGTTGTTCTAGGGATAGATGGCATTGACCTTAGCAATGCAGGAACACTATTCAAGTTGAAGTTGATAGTGGCTGAAGAACTTTAGTAACTGTGATGCTATGTTTGAACTGACCCCTAAGGTATAATTAAATGCTGTGATGCAAGGTCAGTGTGGAAACAGGGGATATCCATGTTTTAATGATCTAATAGGGACGTCTGGGCAAAGTTTTCATATAGAAGGTAACCAAAACTCATTGGCTTTGACTACTTTGACTTTCGTTTTTCTGATTTAACTCAACACTATTTACAATGCAGCTTAAACCAAGTTACAATATTATTATTTGTTTATTTTGCCAACGCCTTTATCCAAGGCGACTTACAGAGGCTAGGGTGTGTGAACTATGCATCAGCTGCAGAGTCACTTACAACTACATTTCACCCGAAAGACGGAGCACAGGGAGGTTAATTGACTTGCTCAGGGTCACACAATGAGTCAGTGGCTGAAGTGGGATTTGAACCGGGGACCTCCTGGTTACAAGCCCTTTTCTTTAACCACTGGACCATGCAGCCTCACAATAAAAAATGTTATCCGTTACCAAATTCCATTACCTGTCTGTAAAAGGATTTATGTGTGATAAATGTAAGCAGTAATTAGTACAAATACATTGCAAACAAATGCTAACAAATACATTTAGGGTTTTAACCCTCTATGTTACACACCACAATAAATACAACATTTTTATTTTTAAAATTGTGAATATTTATTGATTTAGGTCCTTGAAACATAACTTTGACCACATTTTTTTTAAATGTGTTTTGGTTATCAAAATATGAACATACAATGTGCGATAGAGGCAATATTGGAAATAAAAGTAAAAAAATAAATAAATCTAAATCAAGTTATTTAGTTATTTTTTTTCTCTGACAACTCTTTACAGTGGATCAAATAAAAAATGCATTTGACATTTTGGACATTGTTTGAACATTTGACATTTTTTTAAAAATTTGACGTAATGCCTTCTTGGGGCTAATTAATGTTTATGATTAGATTCTCTAATCAGAACAGTCTCTTAGGTATTGGGTCTTTTATTGGAAGCTCAGTTATGAAATGCAAAAAAAGCAATTCCGATTAGGTACAAAGCCCAGAAACGTGTCACATTTCTGACACTTCACCTTTGTGAGTTTTTGGTAAGCTGCATGTTTGCATCTTCCAGCCTTATTGTCATAGGCAGGCCAGTGATCAAACTTATCCTTCCTGCAATCCAAATTAGGAACAGCAGAGAATTTCCTCCTCCTCACAGTTGCTTAATTTTCGGGGTTACCTCTTGGTCTTCCTCTATTTTTGGATTTACGCAACCAGCATAGGGATTGTGCAACATCTCCTTTAAGTCAAACAGAGACAACTGCTGTTTACGGCTGACACCACAGTCATCACTGGCACGGCGATACAACAGCCAGGCAACCACACAGCACAGGTCCATCATATTAAAGTATATGCACAAGTAGTATTTCTTTGTGCAAACTTTTGTTCGATATAGTGCAAGAAGAGAATCCAACAAGTCCACCCCACCCATGAACTTGTTGCATATCTTCACAACAGACGGACACTTTACATCAACTCGCTGCTTTCTCTTCTTGTCCCATCTTTTGACACATCTGTCTGGATATGCTCCCGCAAAAGTGCTCAGCAAGTGCACAGACCTGTTGTCTTGCCTTTTCACAAGCTTCAGATCAACATTATCTGCAGCTGCAGTCTTCTCCACAAATGATCCCTGTCCTTTCTTTAGCTGCAAATCTGTTGGCATTTTATTATTTGGGATTCAATTCAGCCTGACTGTACCCAATCTGTGGATGCCCATTTTTGCTAGTTCTATTTCTGGCTCAGGCCTGCAAAAGCAGTTGTCAAAGAAGAGCTGATAGTTGCAATGTGGTGGTATTGTTTGGGCTAGTCGGATCACTACATTTCCACTGGCACCGACAGATGGAAAATAGACTGGATGGTCTGTTTGTCCTACATAAAATTCCAAGTCATAAGCTATACCACTAGCCCCAGCAAGACCAAACATCTTGTAACCCCACTTCTTTGGCTTTTTAGGGTTGTACTTCTTCAGGCTCCTTATTCCCTTGAAAGGAATCACTTGCTCATCTACCAAAAGACACAATTCCTTCGGTGTCTTGTTTAATTTTCCACTGATTTGTTCAAACAATTCTCACAGTTTGATAAGCCGGTCAGTGTTACCTCCTGGTATTTGAGAATTGTCAGTGAAGTGGCGATTTCGCTTGATGTTTTCCCACCGATGAAGTGACATAACATCAGCTACCTGGGTTATGTAGCATGTTGAGCCACAGTACTTCCTTGTGCCAGGCATACCAATGAGGGACATGTAAAAGGTAACAGCTAAGAATTGCTCTCGTTCCTTGATATCTACCTGGAGTGGACAAGTGATATCAGTCTAGCATGCATGCATACAGATTGGACTGCTGTACTATGTGGGTGAGCAGGCTATCATCAACTAAAGTATTCTACTGGGGTGGCTACGCTGGTTTCAGGAGGGAGTTGGTCTCTCCACTCTGTGGTTGCATGTACTTGGTTTTGGTTGGTTTTCCAAAAGTGAGCGCTTTGATTTTTCTGACGTGCTTCTCCAGTGTGAACATTTGAGTTAATTTTTTTCCCCTTTTTTTCCCCTGACAGTGAGGTAAATAAACACGTAGACAACCAGACAGGTCGGACTACTAAATATACGCTGGACCAGACAGCAATATAGTTAGAATTCTTACTGTGATGAAAAACAAAGAAAACCTATAGAGTTAATATTTTAAGGCACCGCTTTTAATGGATCTGACCTCAAAGAACGCTGGAACAGAAATTGCTGATAGGCATCAGAAATCACCTACCACTCTGTGACCCTGACACTCTGCTCAGGGAACAAAAGAAGGACTTTGTGCAGGTGAAAGATACAACAGAATACAAATTAGAAAGTCAATATCTAATGGGCTCACTGTTAACAACCACCACCTTTTCTGTAGCAGCTTGTACATCACCCTTAAATAAACATTGGGGCATATTTTTTTAACGCTTTTACTCATCTTTATTTACCTCCTCATTTTTTTTAAAGGAGAAAATCCTATGTTAGTGTTGCAAATAACGTATGTTTGTTTAGTAAAAAAAATATATATATATATATATATATTAATAGCCTAATAAATATGAGGGCATATTAAAATAACATTAATGTGTTCTCTGTACACATTGCAATATCTACAATAGGCTTAAACAGTACAGTAGTAAAATCAAATGAATACCTAACAGGCTTTTTTTTTAGTCTATCCTACATGTAATACAGTACAAAACAAACTTCATATTGTTGTATGACATGTAGATAATAAAATATTATTTTAAATTGAAATAATTAATTAAATAAGACAACGAAAAGCCATTTGTTGTATGTCTTATCTTTTGGCAGTGCCTTAATGATGTTCAATATTAACTCAATACATTTGTTTTAGCTGGAACACCAAAAAAACGCACTGACGAATCTTTGACTACACCCCATCCCCCAATCGTACGCCGTTTAGGCCGCCTATGCTCTCCGCTTTCCGGCAGTATTTAGTTGGCAGAAATTTTGGGTCATTTTTGCCTGCGCAAAATCCTTTTCAGACCTTCATGAATAGCTCTTGAATGCATGGCAGCTCATTTTCTGTGTTTAACGTGCTGATTTGCATATGTTAACATCATTAATTCAATGCAAATGAAGCCGCGGCACTATTCATTTTGCATCCGCTAAATCCTAGTTTTCTAAACGGAAATGGGAATGGTAAATAGGACGTGGGCAGAACTGCATAATCATGTTTTGCGTATGGACCTCATTTTCAAAGTGTTTACCAATGTGGCTGGGGAATGAATCTTCACAAAGATGCTTACTGTAGGCTGGGAGGTTGGACTTTACCATGGAGGAATCCATCTACCCCGCCACACAACGATGTATTTATTATGCTTATAAATCATGTTCAAGATGTCTAATGCCAAAGAGCAAGATCTTTTGTCACAATAAAATAAAGCAAGCTCTTGTGTGTGAACAAATAAAAAAATGTTCTACGGACAATTTGATTCGTTGGCCTAAATGTCTGAAAACTAATTAGAAACAGCTTTTGATTACTGTGACACAGTTTACATTCCTAAGTGGAAGGCAGTTGCCTTGGGACCCTGTCAGGCTTCCGTAGGTGGTTGCTATCTTTGCTCTAGCCCAGGGGTGCCCAATCCTGGTCCTGGAGGGCTGATGTCCCTCCTGGCTTTTGTTGCAACTGTGCCCTAAATTACTTAATTGGACCAATCAAGCCCTTATTAGAAGCTTAATTGGTCCAATTAATCAATTTAGTGTACAGTTTGAACAAAAACCAGGAGGGCATTGGCCCTCCAGGACCAGGATTGGGCACCCCTGCTCTAGCCCATTCACCGATTAGAACCAAGATGGTTCCTGTTGCCAAACTAATTCAAACAGATCACAAACAGGTGATAGTTACCTGCCTCAGCTGGGCCCAGCCAACTCATCTCTTGGGGAGAAGGCCAACAGTGAGGAGCAAAATGGATAGAGTGAGAAACAGCTTGATGTAACTCTGTATTGTTTGGATTTTACCCCATGTATCTTTTACCTTTGTGTTTCTTCTGAAGACTGTAACATTGTGCTTGGTTGATTTGGGGTAACAGGCTTAGCCTGCCCTATGCCAGGTAGGAAAAAACTTATATTAAGGCAGGGGTCCTTGGAGCTAGGTTTTTAATTTTTTAATTTTTTTAAATTCTGAATAAAATCAGCTTATCAGAATACTTTACTGCATTTGTGCCACATCCATATCTTTTGAGTCCGTCTTAACACAATGACAGCATGTTGCCATCCTGATGGTATTCCACAGTCTCGGTCACAATTACACAATTGAAAATGTTAGCCCTATTTCAACACAACTTGAAATTGAAACAAATATTCAAGATGATATACTCAGGGCACAGACAACCATTTATTTATTATACAGAAATACAACAGATTTCACCTCGGCTATGTAAATATACCCTCAACCATGCAGTTAAACTGCTAAATGTGACTGCGCTGGACCAGCTGCAACTGAGCTCACAACATCTGTTCTTTCCTAAATCCACACAGATATAAGGAACCGGAAAATTGAATAGTGTTACAGCTTGGCTTGCGTTTACTATTGCTGGTCGCGTGTAAAAAGGCCACTGTAACAAGGCCCTGCTGCTTGATGATTCCTTATATATAATAAATATTGGAGTATAATACACACTTATAGTCAGGGTCTTGGAACATACTGGCTTCAATATTCAGTATTTTGAGAACGCTTACAGATCAGCATGGGCTGAACAGAGTACATTGGGGAGATGTTAGAAGTTCAGTCAGAAAGGTATCGCCTAGGAATATATGCTGCTGTAAGTGAAGTACAATTTTTAAATCAATACAGTGTTTTACTAAAGCAATAATCTAAGGGCTGGTCAATCAAGTGAATAATCAAGAGAGTGCAGAGGTTAAAGAAAAATACTATTAGAACAATACAGTTGAGAAAAATATATACTTTTTGTAATGTCTCTGGGCACTTTATAAAATCACTGAGGGCCATTTCAATTTAAACTAGTGGAATTTACTGCCTGTAAAAAACTGCTTTTAGTGCATAAACACACTTTGACACGTTTCCACCTTGATCTGACATGCTTACATCCCATTTAAGCTGGATTCGTGATTGCAATCTATATGGAAAATGCGAGTAAGACAACAGACTAAATGTACAACATTGATTGACATATACCTTATATTGTTAGCTGTTCTAAAAAATAAAAAAAGCCTTTTCTTGGACATGTTAACTTTTTAGCTACCGAATTAAACATCATTGCAATTGAATAACATATTGTGCTCTTATGTTGCACTACCGGTAGTAAATTAGCAATGGTAGTTTCTGTGACCCCCTGAAGGCATAAATAAAGGGATGCTTAATAAGACCAACGTCTAGATTTAAAGACTGGTGTAGAGCCCAGATATAAAGGAAAAAAGCCTAGGAGGAGAAGGGTTTATATATTTATTTATTTTAATAAATGTTATTCAGTCACTAAATAAGGCAAATAGGCATTTTGACAGTATTTTCAGCACCATCATCTGTCTGCAAAAGAAACTGATTGAAAACTAACAAATGAACATCTTACATATGCAATGCAAAATGTTTGCATCTGCATTTAAAATGAACGAGGGCATTGCATTAATAATTTTAAGTAGTACAGGCTGTTATAAAACATAGCACACATAGTACACATGCATAAGTACTCGACCATTATGCCTAGTCATGTGTATCTAAACAGCTTACACAAAATTGCACAATATTTTATAAATTCAGACTTGGCAAACCACAGAAATAATAAAGAGTTACACATCACCTCCAGTCTCAACACAGAACTGATTTGAGAATTTAAACAAATCATCAATTAGTATGTATTCCACTAAAAAATAAACTTGTAAGAATGAATCATTATTTTCTTTTAAGTATGACAGATCTATAATTATAATCTTATTATTGAACATAGAAAAAAACAACTATGGAGAACTCGCTGGAAAAAAAATATATGCACTGAAGGAAAAGGCTGATAACATAAATTATATTTAGGGTTTTTGATTTCGCCAGTAAGCACAGACATAACATCCCTGAAATAAAAAATAAAACAACAGAAAAATAATATGCAATAAAGGCCCTAAAAGAAATGAACTGTGGTTAGGACAGATACAAATGGAGGCAAATCCTAGCTTGCATCTACCACAAGTTCATATACACCTTGGCCAACCTTGGATTGTGAATGTGGTTCAAAACCTTGCATCAGCCCATGTTTGAGAACAGGGCAAGGCTTGGCTGAACACACACACTGCGAGTGAGCTTTTGGATATATAGCATTAAACCTCATCTCAACTCAGTGACAGGGCTCAATATCCACCACGGTGGTTGTGTATCACACAGAGAGTTGGGGTAACTCCGTTAATGTAATAATATTACGTGTGTCAATAACAAGGTAATATAACAAATTTGATTTTTGATGTATGACAGATCTATGTCTCTTTTTACTTTCTTTGTAACTTAAGTGATTCAGAAGAGACACTATTGCTGATTCACTCAAAGTGTACTTATGCTAAGGTTTTCTAATACGGCCAATCCCACAACATCGTTTTTTGTCGTGAAATAATTGCACATGTGATTGTATTACAGTCAGAGAGCGTTAATTATAAAGGTAAGAGTTATGTGACTCCCTTGGAATACAGAACAAAACTGCCTACTGCCAACCTGCTGTCTGGCTCTGTGGCGTCTCTTACTAAAACCCCTGCGTCCCTCACTCTGCCCTCAAGTCTGGCACGCCCCACTTTTGCCTGCTCAGTTTTCTCAGTTTAACTTTTGCCCATCAACAAGTGCGCAACCAGAACAGAGCAGCAGGACAAGAAAACAATCCTTTATACAATACACAATTGCTTTTAGCTGCTTGCTGTAAATTCAGTTTTGTGCATGCTTGATAGGGTATGAAACTAGGCTGCTGCAGCCATGGCAGGTATTACCTATGCAGGACATCCATGACAGGACTCTATTACAGTAAGTAATACAATTCTAGAAATAACCTATGCGGAACATATTGCTTCTTGTACACATGTTAGAAACTGGACTTTGATAGATGCTAGTACAAAACAAAACCATACAATAAAACCTTTTTTTTTTTAATTATGAAAAGCGAATGTAGCAAATGGCCACTTGATCCAAGTGTAAATGCCCAGTATGATGAAAATGACTGGCAGGTTGAAGCTTGTAATATTAATTTAAGCCATGTCATACAAATTGCAGCAAACTGCAGTTCTATAGCAGGTTCAGTTTTGCGGCTGTGTTCATTGTATGGAAGTGATCGAATGGTATTTTGACAAACCAACTAAAACTTGTAACTTAATTTATTTTATAAATTGAAATAAAAGAAAGAGAATATAAAATTGAAGCCAAAAATTTAAACCAAACCCATCAGATAGTAAGTTTAGGCTGAAAAGGCTAAAGCTGTTTTTAAGAAATATGTATTCCTTTTCGAGTACCATACACATGATGGCTCTGTGTGAATACATAGAGGATAGTGACTGATCGTTCGTGGTTTATTGGGACAGCCTCCTGCAGCGAACAAAAAGCATATTCTGTTTATACCACAACTATATTTCAAGAATAAATAGCAGTACAATTTCTACATGTTTATATTAAATCAATTAATTCAGGAAGTATTTTACCTGGAAGATCATGACTTTCATATTTAACAGACGATGTTTTGACATGGATTCATTTCAAACCTTGCTTATGGCCTCTTCGCAACTGTCTTTTTAGATAGAACCTTGAGCAGTACACCACTAGATTGAAATGTAAACAAAGACACATTTGAAACTAGTCCTGATAAATTCCACTTAAACCTGATCCCACGCTAGCTATATCCATGTTTGTGGTATAAATATAAATTAGTCAATTTTCACCAGCAATTTCTCCTTTTACTTTCTTTGGAACTTAAGTGATTCAGAAGGAGGCACTATTGGAAGTCTTCCTGGTTTTTATCTAGAACACGAGAAAGTCAAGCAGACTGACTTTTCTGTTAATGACTTCATCAGTGTCATTTTAGTTGAGTGAGATGAAGTATAACATACTTTTTGTACAATTGTGTATGAGATTAAACTACGATAGCTAAGAGGAAAAAAAAACATGTTTGCTAATTTTCATGAGAGCACGAGTTTTGTTAAAAAAGATCAAGTACTGCGCTCCCTCATTATAAAGCAGCCTCCTAGATCCGCCTGTCAGTCATGGCAGTGACATGGAGAGATGGGGAAGAGGGTGTGTTGGCTTTCCCTCTCTCTGAGTGGCTGAGAGGCGGGCCTTGGGGGATTGCTCAGCCCATAAGTATTGCGCTTGGTTGTGCATTCGGGTGGCCGGAGAGAGGATACCCAGTGACGCTGGCGGAAGATGTCAGTGTAAACAAAGACCAGGCAAGCACGGCTGAGTGAGACAGCCTGCCTTAAAAGAAACTAAAAAGTAAAATAAATAATTACATACCCAAGGGGACGTGTGTAGTTATACGGGGAACTCTGGCCACCCCAGTGTGTAGAAAATAGCTGAGCGTAGGTCGGAGGCCCGTACGGACCAGCTTCGCAGCAGTGGGGGCACTGCGTAAGTAGCACTTTTGTTTTGTAGTTTTATTACTGTGTTTTATTTTCCCTTTTCATTTCGCCTTTTGTTTTCATTATTATTTTGAGCACCTGTGAGTGCGCCAGCTTTTAACTGTTTACCAGTATTGGTATTCCTATGGTCCTGTGTACTGTTGCCGGTACTCAGGCCACAGACAACAGCGCCCTCTCGGGCTAAAAGAAAAAATAATAAAACTGGGCACCAAGTGCGGTGTTTTCAAATAAAACTTCTGTCTCCCGTGTGTGTCAGTGAATTGCCCACCACCCTTCCACACAGCGGAACAGGCTTTAAGGCAGTATGGTCATGGATTCCATTTACCCCATAATGTCAATGCACTAGCTTCATTATAAGATGGAACGTAAATAGCATGTCCTCTAAGCTACGACTCCCAGCCACAGCCATATAAAGGTGGTGCACTGTATAATACGTAGTTATATCTGTTTATTTTCTCCAGCTGTAAAAGTGATAAAGCAGCTCCTATGGTGCCATACTGCCTCGCTGGAAATGGTTGTTCACTGTGAAATGGTTTCTGCCTGATTTCATGTGCACCAGGGGGGTAGATTGTTCTAGTTGTATAATGGACTCATGAAACCAGCCATTCATAATACAGGTAATTATGGTCTGTACTTCTTCCTTGACTCTCTTTCTCCATGACTGTATTTCTTATTGCAGAGAAGGTCAAGGTGGTTTGATCCTGTGTTATATTATCTAGTTGAGAGTAATAGCTTGTAAGTTACTGTTGCAGGGACAGGATCAATGTTTCTGCCAGCAACCACAGGTGTGGCCACTCTCCAGTTAGTGCAGATTGGTGCCAATTGGGGAGTGGTCACCTGCATAAAGGCAGACAGAAATCCTGTGTAGGTGAGTGTTTAGTATTCTGTCATCTGGGTTGCTAGGATAGATAGATAGATAGATAGATTGATAGATGTTCAGTGAAGGCGAATGCCCAGCCTGACATCGTGTTTGTGTTTGTTAAACCTTCATTTTGGCCCTTGTACCCTTTTGTTTGTGTCCTGTTTTGTTTATTAGATGTGCGTTTTAGCACTTAAACTGCAGCTTCCTTGCCTCTGAGTCTCTTTCTTGCTGCAACCCTGCTTCAGTTACACTCTCCATTTCACAACCTCCTTCAAAACCAAAGGACACATTCCACAATAGAGCAGGTTATACAGCTCATTGAAATATACAGGGCTAGCATAATGTCTTTTTGGGTATATTCATAAGTGCTGTGGGTTAATTAATGCGTGATTGTTGATACTGGTTAACTAGCTGATTTGCAAGATGACTTTAATTATATGTAAAGTAAACACAATGTATTCTGGCTACAAAAAGTAATTTTTGAGATATTCCAGCTGACTTCATTACTACTGTCTTTGCTGCAGGACCCTTGTCTAAATATAGTTTTGTCCTTTGCTTATTTAAATGTAAGAGTACAATTTATGACTCTGCAACCTCCTCTTCAGTTTATCATTTTGTATGGAATAAATTGCCTTTCATAGTAGAACTGTACTTGGACGCAAAGAGGTAAACATATAAACAGAGGTGGTTGAAACAGAGCCAGTCAGTCTCAATTAAAGGAAGACTTCTGACGCAAATACCACATCAGCATCAATTTTTGTCACTTACAGACTTTAAGATCAATAACAATTACTTTCAATACCACCTCTTGTTTCATGTGTCTGCCTATCATAGACTTGCCTTGCACCTCCGCTGGCTCCATAATTTACAGTGACACCTAATTTTAGCAGTTCTCCAAGCAATCTAGCAAAAGCTAGTGATACCATAGTTTAGAGACTTAATCTCATCATTGCCACTATACAGCCTTTATCTAGAGTTTTTTTTTTTTTTTTGTTAGGAAGAAAAAAAACAACTAAAGAAAAAGGAACACAAACCAGTCCTTTGTCATACTGCAGTCCTATTTAGTGATGTATTTTACAGAAGTCACAACTGCAAGTCTAAAACAACATTTACATAGTGCTATAATGTACTGTATATATACACTCTTTCATGCATTTTTTGAAAAGCAAAGGTTTTTTTGTCTTTTAATGATGCTTGCAATTATTCTGAGAGGTTATAATTACTGAAATATTTTTAATTAAAAAAAAAAAAAAATGTTCAGGTAAAGTGCTTCTGTTCTAGTTGCCTGTGATAGACATATATAACCCAGGCTAGATCAGCCAAAGTGTCTTCATAAAAGTACGAGCCAGATTTGATTGACGGCACAACATAATTTATTTATTATTATGTATTTCTTAGCAGACACCCTATCCAGGGCGACTTACAATTGTTACAAGATATCACATTATTTTTTACATATAATTACCCATTTATACAGTTGGGTTTTTACTGGAGAAATCTAGGTAAAGTACCTTGCTCAAGTGTACAGCAGCAGCGTCCCTTACCTGGGACTGAACCCACAACCCTCCAGTCAAGAGTCCAGAGCCCTAACCACTACTCCACACTGCTGCCCCTAATGTTAGTGACATTTCATCAATCTACCGTAGTTAAAAAACTATTTGGGTTTGGGACAAAGGGATTTTCCATCACTAAATTCCAGGAATTCAAACAGGAATAATAAGTGAACTCCGACATTCAACAAACTGATATTGACAGAAGCTGTTGCCCATTGTACATCAGATTCTGGCAGTCCATAATATACAGACACCAGCTGAATCACCAAAAGCATAGTTCATTATCCATCACCATTTAATCACCACAACCTACAGTGACATTAATCCAAACACGCTCTCTCTCTCTCTCTCTCTCTCTCTCTCTCTCTCTCTCTCTCTCTCTCTCAATGCAGACAAAAGTATTTGGGCAGTTAAAAAAAAATGAGAAAAAACAAAGGAAGTGATTTCTATAATTTCCCCATTCGTTGCTAATTATTGACAATTATCATGATTGAAAATCAACACCAAATGATAATTACAGAACAAATAAATAAAGTGCTGGAAAATAAATTGGAAATTGGTGATTTAAAAATAGCAACAGAAATGGTTAAAACTAAAGCGTACAGCAACAGTCTCAAAATGGCAATGATACAACTAAACGAAAAAGGAGAAACTACCAGAAAAATAGCAGAAAGATTCGGTTTACCGAAAAGCACTGTGTGAGCTATTATTGACAAAAATAGGAGAACAGGAACTACTGCAACTAGCTCCAGGTGTGGAAGATCAAGAAAGATCTGAGAGAACATGATTAATAAATTCACAAGCGAACAATTCAACGATACCTTAACAAGATGAATGTCCATTGGCGAAAACCAAGATGCAAACCTTTGTTAAAAACAATACACAAAGGAGTTTTCCATTGAATACTTGAAGAAGTCTGATGATTTCTTCAACTAAATTTTATGATCAGATGAATAAAAAATATAACTTTTTTCACCAACAATATGTTTGGAGCAGCAATATGTTTGGAGGAAGAGAGTAGAATAATTTAAAGAAAAGCTAATCATGTCCAATGTTAAACAGGGTGCACGTTGTGTGATGGTATTGGCTTGTTTTTCTTCCTCAGGCACTGGCGACCTTTGTATTGTAGAAAGATCAATGAATGCTGTAAAATATCAATACATTTTGTTACCCAGTGCTAGAAGGCATATTGGACAGAAGTTTGTATTCCAGTAGGATAATGACCTTAAGCATTCTGCAAAGTCTACAAAGAAACTTTTGGAAAAAAAGGAAGATTACAGTTATGGATTGGCCATCTCAGTCCCCAGACTTGAATCCCATCGAGATGTGGATTGACTTGAAGGATGCTGTTGCAAAAAGGAAAGCAAAGTCGTTTGCAGAACTCAAAGCTGCATGTGTTGAAGAATGGGCAAAAATATCTCTGGAAAGATGCCAGGAACTGGTTTCAAAATACAACAAATTAATGCAAGCTGTAAAGGAAGCAATGGGTGGGCACACAAAATGCTAATGTAAGGGTGCCCAAATACATTTGTCAAAGTATGAAATTAGTTTTTGTATGCTATTTTTCATTTTATGTTATGTTATACAGTACACCCTCGCTATAACCCCCATCATTATAATGAATCTTCAGCTATAACGAACCTGGCCCCTGGACCCCAAATGAAAAATAAAAAAGATAATATAAACACAGTCAACATCCCCGTCTGTACACATGGGATGCCACCTCCGCAGTGAAGTCAACTCTTTTGACTTAATAACAAATGCGCGCTGTGTAACTATGCCTCCGAAATGAAAATTATTTTATGTTGCAACAAAGCTGGAAACTATATTGATCGTTTGAAAAAAGGAGTAACACAGGCATGTCTCTGTCATGAATATAGGTTGTCAAAAACACTGCAACCATGGTGCCAAGCAAAATTGATTAAAGAAAAAAAAACAGTTCGGGATTCTTGCATGTTGGATTAATATTTGGTGCGCTTTGAAACGATTTGTGTCAGATTGATTTTGAATAAATGTTCAGCTTCAATTCGGGATTTGTGCTTTCTGTACTGTGTATTAATTCTTTAACAGGATAAAGCAAAGGCAGAATACTGCATACATGAGACGAACAGGTACATGTAATTCTACTTTTATTCACAATCAACATCTCATTAACTTACACCAACTGTTTATCACTCATTTTGATTGTCCTTTCGCTATAACAAACCCCTCGATATAACAAACAAAAGGCTTGGGCCCCAATAGGTTAGTTTTAGCAAGCGTGTACTGTAATGTGGTGTTATATTATAAAGCTGAATCTTTAATTTATATCTTTCAATAGAACAATTAGACATTATAGAAATCTCTTCCTTTGATGTTTTTTCTCTTTTTTTTAACTGCCCAAATACTTTTGACTGCGACTGTATATATAAAAATATTGTCTCTACACCACCATGTCCATCAACTCCTGAAAGGTCATTAATCAGTGTTACATTGATAGTGAAGTACCTCATCTGGTGTATGGTTAGTGTATGGACTAGTCTTGGGTTTCCAAATGGCTGTTGGCAGGTTACTTCATTGATGAGTTGGGTTTGGTTTGAAGGCTATATAACAAATGGAATGTGCCATACAAAGTGGCCAAACATGAAGAACCAGTCAAGATGAATACATGGTATATCAGTGATTATCTTTGTTGCACAACCAATGTGCACAAATTCATCCTAGATATTCAGCTGAATGTACAGTCTAAATGGGAAAGTACTGGGATTGTTTTAGAAGAATCCAAATGCTATATTAAAACAATCCAAGAACTAGACACAATAATTAAAAACTGAAAGTAATGAGACAAATATGCCCATAATAATAAAAACAATTACAAATAAAATAAATAATAATATTTGTAGGCAGACAATTTTGTCACTCTCTGTCAATATTGGGGGTATGTGGTTTGTAACAAAAAAACTTTATGTACTGTAGTTGAATTTTCAGGTGAAGGATAGTGCTTACTTTCCAGTTTTAATTTTAAATTTCCCAGTCATCAGGGTAAATTGAAATGACCAAAAACACATGACTGACTTAACAGCTGGTCAATTCTAACCTTATAATCCAGGTATAGAGGATACTGAAACAAAGGGTCAGGATCTGACATCTGATTAACATTTATGTTGACGAATTGGCAGGGATGAGAGTATATATTTGCAGTCCATGCATTCTATTCTGGAGAAAGTGATCAAGGCCAAAGATCTAGTGTTTTTACTTGCTGTAAGGTAAAAAAAAAACTTTTGTTGATGTAGTAGACTTGTCACTCACAGTGACCAGACAGTTAATTAAGAAATGAATTAAGTAATTATTATTATTATTATTTATTTCTTGGCAGACGCCCTTATCCAGGACGACTTACAATTGTTACAAGATATCACATTATTTTTACATACAATTACCCATTTATACAGTCGGGTTTTTACTGGAGCAATCTAGGTAAAGTACCTTGCTCAAGGGTACAGCAGCAGTGTCCCCCACCTAGGATTGAACCCAATGTATCCAAAAGGTTAACACTAAGCAACACAAAGACCAGAGGATATATTTGGAAATTGAGTGGAGAGACTCAGCTCAGAGGATAGGTGATCATTTTTTACAGAGTTGATGCAGCTGAGTAACTTTGATCCTTTAACATCCTCTCGTTCGTAACTTGTCTTATATTGTTATGTTTGAATATATAAAGTCTATTCTTGAAAGCTGAAACCACAATGAAACATTTACAAAGAGGCACTCACTTGGCTGGTAATTCTGTATACAAGGCAACACAAATTAAGGATATTACCAGAGGAAAGTATGATGAATTGAAGGTTCTGTTTTAAGATATATACCTGCAATCTCACTGATGAAATTAGCTTGAGGAATAGACACGCATCATTCCACAACCATTTAAACACTCTCCAGATGTGTGTAGTCAGTGCTGGCCAAGCTGCCAGTGGTGGATGTGTAACCTAATGACAGTGTTATCGGAGGTGCTTTTATTTTTGCCCAAACATAATATGTGCCTGCTATAGCTGATAGCAGAAATGTAGTCAGTACAGCGGAATTTAAAATAAATCCTATGAAATGATGTTGTGCTTTAGGCATCTCTATGATTATGAACATTTCCTTTTGTGTTTTTTTTTTTTATGTGGTGCTCTCAAGGATCCAGTGAAGCAAAAAAATGAAGTAAAGCTATTCTATTTTGGAAACCACAGACCAATAAACTGCTTTGTAATGTAAGTCCTGAGAAAGCAGAACCACATCTCTAAGGAATACACATCTATGGATTGAAGTTTTTTTTCAATTGTTGTTTCTTAGCTCCTTTACAGAAACATGAAACTTACATATTTTCAATATAGACAAAAAAAACACTGACTGTGTTGCACAAGTACATGTAGAAAGGAGGTGTGATTTTAAGTTAAACCCTATAAGCCCAGTTGTAAATGGAAGGTATATATATATATAGTATATATATATATATATATATATATATATATATATATATATATATATATATATATATATATATATATATATATATATATATATATATATATATATATATATATATATATACACTGCTGTGTAAAAGTCCTTAGACATGTTGCATTTTTCTACTCTGATGCAGTATGAGCATCAACAATTTACTCAAAAGCCTCCACTAGTGTTTTCTACTACTATAACAACCTTGACTTGCATAAAGAAGGAAAAATGTTGACTGAAATAGCTCACATCACTTGATTTTCAAGGTGTAGTATCTGAAGCATAATCAACAAGTACAGAGAAACATCATCTGTAATTGACAAACCCAGGACTGGAAGACCTAAGAAGCTGTCTAATAAGGATGAGCAATACTTGAAGATAATATCCTTAAGGAATAGAAATAAGACAAGCATTGAATTGACAACAGAACTGGCAGAAGGCACAGGTGTCATTGTCCATCCATCAACAGTCCAAAGCACTTTTGAGCATTGTTCCATATTCTGATTTCTGTGTTCTTGTGCATATTTTAGGCTTTTAGTCTTGTTCCCCTTTAACAGAGGTATTCTTACTGCAACACATCCTTTAAGTCCTGATTTCAAGTGTGACCTTTGAACTGTTGATTTCATGGACAAGACACCTGTCCTTAAAAAGGTGTTTTACAAAGTGTCCCCACAACTGTTTTTTTCAGGAGTTACTATTTGTGGGGACATTTTCTCAATTTTTTCCCCACATTTATAGTAATACCTTTTTTAATTATTAGGTAATCTGTCTGTCTTGAGGTGCTTTCACTTGAGTATAGTTCAGTTCTAATTGCCTGTCATAGGTATTTTTAATATAGGCTCGATCAGCCAGTGTCTTTATAGAGAACTAGTGCTATCTAATGATCTGCAACTTTTGATCAAGTTTCCTTTTGTCTTGCTGGCAGTACAGTTCTGTATAAAAGAGAATGCTGGCACTTACTAACATACAGACATTTGGCTGATCTAGCCTACATTAAACATGGCTATAACAATTAGAACTGAAGGGTACCTCCTGAACTTATTGTCGAAACAGCTTCATATAGACTTAAAAAATTACTAATTGCAGAAGGAGAAAAATCAGATATAAGATTTAGAGATATAAATGAACTGTGTATAAGACTGATCTAAAATTAAATCTAAAAGGTTTGTATAAAAGACGAAAATTTAAGGGAGCTATCCTGTTCATTTAGACATAAAACTAGTGGAAAACCAAAAAAACTTCAATAATTAGTGGGGCCAGTGATAATTGGCCCTATTCAAAAAGCATATTAGTCTGTTTTTATGATTAAAATCAAACTTATATTCTACATTATATTGACATATCCTATTTTGTTTCATAGAAAGTCAGGGACAGACAGACTTGCTTATGTAAGTTGCTTGGCAACAAAGGGCATGCAAGGTCTTGTTCTGAAATAAGTGTTAAGGCAAAGGCACATTTTCAGAGAGGACTACAATAATCTTAACAGCATAAAAAGGCAATTGGAATTCAATATGAATTTACGGCCATGATTACAATGTGTTACCCAATAATTTACCTGCTTCGTCTCAGTTCTAAAAGGTAAATTCTTAACTTATTTTTTAAATGTAATTTCACAGACTAATGGACCTATACACACAATCCATATTAGTCAATCCTCAAGGTACAAACTGTTTTATATTAGGGACATCATTCAAATAGTCAACACTCTTTTTTCATTTAAATCAAAAAGGTAAATAAAAAAACAACTTTCATTGTGTGTTTGTGCATTCTACTTTCAAATTGTGTTTTCTCAATGCATATATTTTCTGATTACTATGCCTGTTTACTGATGAATTTGATGGCAGTTAAATAATAACATACGAGAACTTTACTATGAACCAAGTACTCACTGTGAAATAATAGAGAGACTCACTTCTATTAGAATATGTTGAAAGCATTTCTGTCGCTCTGTAAAACAGAGCCTCTTACAAGTACATGAACATCAGCATGAACAGAACACATCATTTGTGTCACCTGCAGGGGTGCAAGGGTGTACAATGTTACAGTTCTTGACAATAATATATTCACAGGAAAAATAACAATTCTAATTGAAACAGGATAAAAGGACCCTGAGAAAATGCATTTGAAACTGATTACCTTATCTATCAAATGTTCAATTGACAGCAGTCTCATCATCTGTGTATAATTGGAGTCAGGTCCAGCATGGCGTGTCATTACACTGATAATAGGTTGTGGTCCACTGTGAAATTGAATCATTTGGCAACTTTTTTATATATTCAAAGCCTTTTACTTGAATTAAAAAGAGGTATTTACAAAATGTTCACATATTTCAGGTAAAGACCAATTTGTTGGTAGATAATCATTTGTATTTTGAGTGTTTGATATGTTTCAGAAATAAAGGAAATCTGTATGATTAAAAAGTAGTGCTTTTTACAAAAAACTAAAATGCTGAAAATAAAATGCCAAACAATACTATATCATTTATGTGAATAACTCTTTTTCATGAAAAAAAAAAAATAATAATAATAATAATATTAATAATCTGTACGGCCAAGGAGAAAAAAAGATCTGTGCCCAGACTCAAAAACCTAAATAAAGTAAAATTATATATACACTGTATAAGTCCTGATCTCATTGCCCAGTGAAAAATCTGGTACAACTTGCACTTCAATAATTAAGGCATTGAATATAAAAAGGTTGACAAATGCTTCCAAACCCGACCATTTCACAGACCTAACATATTTCATATTGATATATATATATATATATATATATATATATATATATATATATATATATATATATATATATATATATATAAGTAAGCCTCAATTCATATTTGTGATATTTTAAAACATGTGCATATTCCTAATTAATTAGTTACATTAAGATCATGATGGTTAATTCATTTGAATTCAATAGTAAATGATGTGCTTCTTTATATCACAGATATTTATTATAAAGTGTTACAGGAATAAATGTTGAGTAGTAAAATAAAATCTAGTAAGAAAGCAGCTGCGAGTTCATTAGTAATTACTTTGGTATTAATGTAACATGTTATTTATTTAAAATGGTCTATAGAATGTAGGTCTGGCTTAAAATACTTAAATAAACCTGTGTCAGTAGCTTTCTTGAATCATTCCATAACCATGGAACACCCAGGAGGACAGGCCAAGGACAAGGCTTATAAGAAGCATACAGAAATGCTGATGCCCGCCCTGTTGAATGGTTAACGGTGGTGCACTGCACACGACAAATTTGAGTTTTTGTCTACCTAGCATTTTCATGTTTTAAAATACTTTTTTTTTTTTTTTACTTGAAATACAGTTTTACGAAACACATCTGTTTATGTATTACTTTAAAATACTTTTTTTAAAAAATTTTTTATAAAGGTTAGCCACCATTATTGCAGTCAGCTGGAGGTTTTAGGTTGCTGCAAGGTTAATCCATACGTTGATATTCTGAGAAAGAGTGTATTAAAAAAGACTGTAAATTGCATGTTTTGTATTTGTTAGCAAGCTGGGAGCATGGTATGACATACTCTATTAGACTACCAGAACACAATCTTCAGAAGTCAATGATAAAGAAATGAAAAATAAAAATAAAAATCAGGGCACTCCAGAAACTGTGTTATAGAATCCGTCACAATCAGACCATAGGACCTGCACAGAAAATGATTAGTTACCAAGAATGAACAGTTTGACTTGTTTTCATCTACAGCATTGCATTTGAAAAACTGTATAACCCAAATTAAATTATACTAAAAAATCAAGCATAGGACCCTGCGATTTTTTTTTCTCTTATTAATTTGAATAAGAGATAAGAAAATGTATATAAAGACATTGGTTATCATTCCCTTCAGTGGCCAAAGGGGCAACAAGTTCAGTATTCCTGCATCTGCTGAACTTAATTGGCAACCAAAGGATATCTACCTGACATGTCTTTTAATTATGGTTGTGCAGAGAACCCATTACTTATACTCATAATCGGACTCAGAAAGCAATACGAATATTTGTACTCAGATTTACTCAAATGGTGTCACTGGATGTGGGTGAAGCTAAAACCTGAAGTGACATTAAATGCATCTCTGGCCCTAATTTTCACTAAGATAGTAACCATACAGTGTTTGAATGTTTATTTAACAATGCCTTTTATAATTTTTAATGTACATTGTGAAGATAATAATAATAAAAAAAATCCATACAACTTGTAGAATAATAATGTCTTCTTAAATGGACTGGTACAAGTATACAAAAGTGTTGTCTGTGTGTATACTTGTACCAGTCCTACCAGTACAAAATTAAATTGTACACCTGATCTCAATGAAAATAACAAGGAAAATGAAAAAAAGAAGAAAAACCCACGTAAAATGGCTCCTTGAAAATGATTAGATTAGATTAGTTTAACTAAAACAAGGACAGGAAGACTGATTTTTAAAGACACTGTGGTACAAGAAAAAAAAATAACATCACAGGCAACTTGAAATATATCTTAGCTTTGTTAAGATGGAAAGCCTTGTCCTCTTACAGGATGATATACTTATTGCTTTTCCTTTCAACAGAATGTGTATTGAAACAATAGTTTATTTGTATGCAATAAATATCAGGCAAAGTGTTTACAAGACACACAAAATAGAAGCTGTATCAGAGACACCACTTCTCACAACAAAAACCACTAAACTAAAAACAGAAACACCACAAGAAAAACCTGTCCTTTTTTTAACAAGAAATATATTTCCTTTGTTAAGATATGTATGTCTGCTAAAAACAAACAAAAAAAACAAACAGAAAATATCTACCAAAATAAAAAAGAAACTGTTATCCTAGTGGCAATATGGCTGTTCTTGCAAGACAAATAGAAGATCTCAAAAAACAAAAATATTCTAAAATCTGACGCAAAAACACCTTTAAGTAAATTATGCACTATTTCTTTTGAAAATACAATTATTTTCATGGTAGAGGACACACAAAAACTCAAGGACTGCACTAAAATCCCCAAGTTACTGAATATCGACTTTTTTTTAGATAGTATAGTTTAATAATGATATATATATATATATATATATATATATATATATATATATATATATATATATATATATATATATCTGTCTGTCTGGCCTCACTCGTGCAACACAGAATGATAGGCATGTTATACCCAGCACTACAGATAAGGTTTGGGTCTGAGACTGGGAGTAACTTACCCTCTAATTTTAACACTGAGGGGTAGATGTACTAAAGTGTTGCGTCTGTTGCAATAGTGAAGTCTAGGGTGAAATGTACTAAACAAGCGCAGTGCTATTTGCGTCTTTTTAAGGAATGCTTTACGGCAGCAGTTTTTCTTTGCGGTTCAACCTTAGATGAATATGTAATTATGGGAGTTCCTGCATAAATTCTCAGAAAGTGGGCAGAGATAGTGCACATGAGGGTCCTTAAATATTATAATGAGTAAATATTATAATAATAACTACTGTACAACCACGAGTTTGTTCGACAAGGTTCTTTATTGAGGTATCACACTGACTCTGCAAATTAATTACATTACTTATATTTGAACATTTTGCTCTCGAAAGCCTAGAATTAAAAGTATTGAAAACATTGTTTAGGATAATGAATACCGATATATTTAGTATGTTTGGCATATTAAATAAGTAGACCTACTAAGTAAATAACTCTACTAATGTACACATTTTATTTAATCAAGAAGGAACTACAAGTTTGTTAATGTAATTAGTACCTTTTAATATCATAGTTTTCTTTCACAGCATGTGAACAAAAACGTGCGTTATGATTGGGTTGCATTACATTGCTGCCTGTGTGTTGCCAGCTCATCTACTGCATGCTTGTCTCTCGTGTGACCACCGCAAAATGCAAGGCAGGACGCATGCAACAAATGTTGCCGTCAACAGAAGTCACCCTTGTGACCAATACTAGTGTAAAATAAACTTTGAAAAAGTGCACTTGTTATTAACAAGAAAAACTACCTCTCTAAACACTTATATATGGTTACTGTAAACTGAGTTGTTTAACTATAGAGATGCAATGTATCCCATTCACAAATCAAAGCTTTCTAGGGCTTATGTCTTGTTCCAGTGGCTTCTGTCCCAAGTTCTTATATTCCAGTACTTTGCCAACCACTGGATCTTCCTGTTGTTCTTTACTCAATTCTGTTTTTGTAAATGGTCTTGCTTGACTGATCATTGTCTGCAGCTGCAGGGTCAACTGAGATTGCCATCAGCCTTGTGGCATCACCTTGTTGTTGGGCTTCTACTGGGAAGTGGCTCTGATGACATCAGGTGACATCTCATCAGAGCACTCTTTCACCATTTTCTCCATGTTGAAATGCATTCTAGACAGGGTATCCACGTCAATGTTTTCTTTTCCAGGCCGGTACTTTACAGTGAAGTGGAAGTTAGCTAACTCAGCCACCCACCTGTATCCTGTTACATTCAGCTTAGCTGTTGACAAAAGTCAGCGGATTATTGTCACTGAAAACTGTGAACTTGGGTGTGTAGTATAGATTGTCTCTGAACTTGTCAGTAATGGCTCATTTTAAGGCCAACAACTCAAGCTTCCCAGAGTGAAGGTGAAGGTTTTTTTCAGAGGGTGTCAAAGTTTGTTACTCATAAGCAATCACACTAAGTTTACTTTCTTGCCTCAGATGTACCACAGCTCCCAGGCCTTGGTTCGATGGAAAATGTATGGTTGTGAAAAATCTGGAAACCCCAACACAGGCGGTTGCAAAAGTCTGTCATGGATGGCTTGGTGGATGACGTCAGACCAGGAAGTAGACAAACAAAGTACTGTGGGGTGTTGCCAATGTAACCAAAATAAACGTTAAATAAACAGAAACAAAACACTTTCACACAACAAAAAGGCATGATGGCCAAACAAACAAAATAGAACACAGAAAATAAAACAAGTACTGCACTAGTGCAAATCCAGCGCGCATAACAATTGTCTTGTTAGGCATTACTCTTTCTCTCCGTCTCCTTTCTCCTCTACTCCAACACAACCAACCCCGGTCAGCAAAAGCTGCTGGTTTTTATATCGTGGTCGAGGGATTAACTGGTTATCAATTACCTCGTTTATCCCTCGACCACATTCCGCATGGGTTTTCTAATAAGCGTGATTGACAGCCAATTTGTCAATAAATTATTAGCTTCCGACCACTCATTCTCACGGGAGGTATTTTGGACTGTGTATGTAAGATAAAGGAGCACCCACCGTTAGGTTGAATGGGCTTTGGAGTAAACAAAGGCATAAAATTGAAGGACTGTGTTAATTATTTTATGGCCTATGGACACTGGGTTTAACGCAGGTTTATTTAGTGTGCGAGCTGCGTGCAACTGTAAAAGCTGAGAAGGCAAAAGAGACATGACACAGACTGTTTAATTGCTTTATTTAAAAGTCGTGTAGTAGATGCCAGCCATGATGAATTGGGTTGGGTGCAGCAGTCAACATCTGCCAGAAGAGGGCACCTGCCAGAAAGAAAAGGCTATGAGCTAAAGTCTAAACAGGACTGTGTAATTGAATTTCAAGCTAACCTTACCTGTTGTTCAAAGCGGACCGGTAATGGGACAGCGCCGGCTCTGGGGAGAGAACCAAAACCCAAAATACTTAGCTTACACCTGTGGGTTACAATTACATGGTTAGCAGATTACAAAATGTAACCATTCAAGTGATACTCACCTGGTGGACCTGCGGTACAGCACTGCAAACAGAAGACACCCTACAGCCTGGGTAGGCTGTAAATATTGGACTAGACTATTTCTGTGAAGTTTCTTTTTTACTTGCTCTGAGAGTAGCTCAAATAAGGCTGAGTCAGGGCCCAAGGAGAAAAATTCTAGTTAGCACCCAAGTGGTAAGGTTTTGTTTTGTTTATTTTCTTTTATGAAAAGCATTTACCTACAATTGAAAAGTATTGATTATTCTGGGAATAATTTAATAATAAAACCTGCTAGTTTTTGTTGCAATTCTCCATTGTCACGTGTCATCTTTCATACCAAACAACGAACAAATAGTTCACACTGGGAATACTGTTTTCACTGGTTGCAGGGTACCAAGCAATGTCAGTGCTCTTAATATTATGTCACAAATGGAGCAGTACTTTCAGTTATTCTAATCCCTCAGGGCACTGTCTCTCCAAACCTGGCTCGAAATCAGAGTGGTGTCTGTTTCACAGCGTTTTACTTGTACTTTACATGTGATCTGAATGGTTGACTTCTTAAGTACTGTTACATTGTCCCTTCCATATCTATCTAAGTACTCGGTAGAGTCCACAACTTTGAACAAATCTATCAGTGATTGGATCTTGTGTCTTTCTAAGCGCGGGAAGGCAGGTTTGACTGACTTAGTTAACTGCAATGAGTTGCGGCCTCCAGTATTGTGGGTGTCATAGGCTTTAACTACTTTTTCAATTACATTAAAGCCAATGCCTAGCTCAGGTACAAGTTCAGTTTCCCTAACTTCACTTGAAGCTAATCTGAATTGTACTTCTATCCACCCCCCATAAGCAGCTTCAAGAGTTAGAGGGTCATGTGCATCAAACAGTTTCTTAATGTTTCTCAGCCTTACCTCAGGCAGGTGTTCTTCTTTCCAACGTCCATCGACGATGCACACTTGAGAGCCAGTGTCCCAAACAGCGTGCACTTTTAGACCTTGGATGTAGCGCTCAACTAGACACTGTCTCCCTAGTATTACAGCTACTTTGGTCTGCCTGTTCAAATGTATTTGTCCAGCAAGGGGACCGGTGCAGTCACTTTTCTATGACAGTCTTTTTGCTCTGTAACCTGTGTGGCTCTTACAGTGACCTGATAACCTCTCTAATGTGCATCTTGACATGTCTTTGAGCTGCAAAGCACACCCCTTCCAATGGAGCACTGCAAAAAGTTCAAAGGTTCCTGTTACTTTCATTTACAGTTAGCGCAGTAGTGATACACTGTCATGACATTGGTTACACTCTGTCCCATGGGGATAACTAACTCTCGTTTCCCGGACCTGCTGGATGTGGCCTGTTCCTCTAAGTCTGCAGCCTGCTTGAAAATGTTCACTGCTACCGCATCTATAACAGTGGTCACAGCACTCACCTGTTCCACAGTGCTGACACTGGAAACAGTCGTGGCCGACCTCTGGTGAATCTTGAAGTTGTCAATGGTTGCAGGCCAGATGCACTGCCTGGCGAAGAATGGTGTATGTATTCCTTAATAAAGGCAATTTCAGCAGTCAAGTCCCTGAGAGAAGCCATATCTGATTTCTTTGATCTCAGATAGCAGGTTTGAAACTGTTCTGCTTCTCTTGCTTTGTGTTACATTGCTCTGGTTCTGGTTTGTCACTGGGCTGTACTGTATTAACTTTAACATACTGTGCTTGCTTTACAGCCTTACGTTTCCGCTGTCTCGACCTCCTTATAGCATGCAGTATTACATTTTTCAAGCAGGGCCTTATCTGTGATGCTCATGTCTTGGAGATAAAGCTGCATGTCACTTTTGATGTTATCGCTTTGCAAGCCTGTAAGCACAGAATGCAGGAACACGTTTTGGACTGCTTCCTGAGAGGCAAACAAGATTTTTTTTAGGTCCATGGCACGAGTTAGAAATGCTTGCGGTGTTTCTTTAGAATCTTTAGAATCTTGTACGCTTGAGGTGTGTTGCTTGTACAATTCTGTTGCACCCCTCTCCTGATAATAAGACAGTAGAATTCTTTGTATCCCGGGTAGTATCAAATCAGACCTCCCCTGTAAGTAGCCACGCAGTTGTAAACCTGGTCCAATTACTTCAACAATGTCATTTTCGGTGTAGTCTTTGCTCAGTCCATTCTCTATTTATTTGCATTGCACAAATATTTTCTCCATACACAGGTAGGTTGGAGCATTTGTGTTTTTGTATCCCCAGCAGGTTCAACAACTGTAGTGTTATGACAGAGAAATGCCTCCATTTCTTTCTTCTTTAATTCTACAGAGCACTGTAACTCCTTTAATTCTGCCTGTAACTTATTCTGCTGTTCAGGTTGGCTCTTAGCTACTTCCTGCTCTATCTCTTTACCTCATTGCAAGCCTTCAATTTCATCTCTCACTGCTAACAATTCAACCATGCCACTGTCCTCTAGCTCTCCCACCTCATCTCGGTCCAAGTATTTTAGTATATGCTTAATTAATGACATTCTGCTTTTCCTGGCTATAGTTTGTCTCTAAGGCATGCAAGGTTTTCTTCAGAAAGTCTATATAAAGACTTAGAGTTGGAGGTTCCATATTAACAGTAATGCAGGTACAGAAGTGCTAATCAAGGTTCCACTCACTGACTTGATCTTGCTGCATTTTGAGTTTCCCTGTTTCCCTGTTCTCAGCTTGCATGCACTCTCCCTTCAGCCCCTGGATCCTCTGCACTAGCCGTCTGGGTTTTATAAAGGATGGGTGTTTCATTGACTTAGCTTTATTTTATAAACGCATCCTCAAGACACTCATCCCAGTGGGGCCTCCACAAGATGTTGTACCCCTGAAAAGGGACACAGTAAATAAATGAATAAGCAGGATACAATGGTGTTGAGCTGTTGCTTTGATTTTTTTTTACTAATAAAGTTCAGCCAATTTACAGGTTATTATTTGTATAACACAATCATTGTTTACAATATTCACGGGAAAGGACGAGACTGGGAGACAGTGTTGTGCTGAGGCTGATGGAGCCGTACTTGGGCAAAGGACGAAATGTTACCACTGACAATTTTTTTTACTTCTCTCTATTTGGCCAGGGAGTTAAAGAAAAAAAAAACAACACATTGGTAGGGACTGTGAACAAGGCAAGACGAGAGTTACCACCAACAGTTCAAGTCGTGCGAGCCCCCCTGCACTCCACTACACTCCTCAGGCAGAACGACGGTGCCATCCTGAGTGTGTACAGGTGCACAAAATCAGCACAAATCAGTGACCATCGGGACTGATGCTAAACGAAAGCCAGAGACTGTTGCATTTTACAACGCAACGAAGTACGGTGTGGATATACGGGATCAAATGGCACTGCTGTATTCTGTCAAAGGTGGTACTCGCAGGTGGCCTGTGGCTGTTTTTTTATAATGTTCTGGACCTGGCAGCCATCAACGCTTTGGTTTTGTACAAGGAGTGCACTGGCAACACAATCACTTGGAAGGACTTCATTTTGCAGCTAGCCCTGGAGACACGAAGGCCGGCTGGCAAATGCCCCTCAACCTTCAGCTAGCGCCATGCCACTAGCACACGGAATAAAAGAGAATGCCAGGTTGCTAAATGCAATAAAAACAGAACTTTTGGTGTCTGCACCCGTTGTGAAAAGGCAAGTCTGTGGCAAATGCACTGGTACAGTTGAAAAGTGTGTTTTCTGTGTAGATTGTACTTAGCTGTAATAGAACTCTGAACAGACAGAAAGAGCTTTTGAACTCTGTTTCACTCAAAGTGCCTTCATGTTGCAAAAGTTATGTTATATTTTTGTTTTATGCTATTTTTATAACTAGTGTGGCAAAGTGGTTTATTGTGTACAGGTGCAGGAGTGATGCAGTGCATAATTAACAGACAGAGAGGTTTATAATCTAGTTGGAAATTGTTTATTTTTATAATCCAGGTCTGGTGACCAAATAATAATCCCCAGCAATACACAACAACGTGTAGTGCATGAAGTAAATAATAACAGGATTGCAGTTCAAAAAAATAAACACAAATATCCATCCCACAATATACTAACATGATCACCAGTCCTGGGTGGGTGGGTGATACAGGTTTATAAGTGACAATAGTGCGGTGCTGTTCTGGGTTTTGTGCTGGCCCTTGGCGACAGCTCCGAAACGTGTTAACCGTCTATTAATAACAAGCAAGAACAATTATAGACAAAACAAACCAACACTCATGATACGTTTTATCACTGGTTCTCTCACGGGTCCTTTCAGGTTCAACTCGTAAACCAAAGCGAAGGAACAGATTGCGTTTCTCCATCCCCTTTTATGCCGGCACACATGACCCCTTGGTAAACGAGTGCAGCCGCCCCTCCAATCCGTGACTGCCACATCGTTTCCCTTCCGGGTCGATGAGTTAATGCACCGGAGTTCCGCCCTCTTTCTAGCTGGCTGACTTCCCTTGAACCCTGGAAAAGAACTGTTGAGCCCAGCCCGTCCAAGGTACTCTGTTCTCGCTGCTTAGCGCCCTCACAGGTCGGGAGGGAGATTTACTACCAAGAATCATTGTATTTTTGTCACACAAGTTATTTATGTTTTATAATTTTTATATGTGCATACAGCTTTCTACACCTGTTTACACAGAAGTTTATTGCGTAAAGTTTATTTTATTACAGTTTTATGTGCTCTTTTTGAAAAAAAAATAAGAAAAAAGTTTAATTTTAAATGTAAATATGGTGTTTCTGCTCTGAAAATGTTATGTATGATGTTCATAAATAAAAATATTAAGTTGTATCCGATTGTTTGTTTTTCATTTTCATATTGAAGCCGTTTTAAAATGGAGACGCACATTTTGTGGGTCCGGTGGTTGTATGTAGTCCGAAATCTCAACGGTTCTAGTGTTAAATGAATGGTGTTGAGATGCTTTTTTTTTTTTACTAATAAAGTTCAGCAACAGAGCTGCTGCAGTCCCTTCCTTTCCCACTGGCTAGTAGACCATACCAATCAATGTCAGTATGAATGCTGTTAAGCCAGACTCAATCAACAGAACTGCTCTATTATTTTCAAAACGTCATGTACAAAGAGTCATTTCTTTACACTTAGCTCCACTGTGTCAGAGACTGTCCCACTCGTCCCTCTTCCTTCACCCCTGGATTAGCTCTCTATCTCTAGACTCGAGAGTGACAGTCATCACTGCCCTATTGGAGCCAGGAGCAGATTCAATGAATTTATATATATATATATATATATATATATATATATATATATATATATATATATATATATATATATATATTTTTTCAAAAATAACAAGTAATAGCAAAATTACTCATGTATTACTCCTATGCAGAAAAAAAAGTGATACTCATTATGAATACACATTTGTACCCGGGCACAACCATACTTTTAATCATGTTACTATAGAGCCTTGCTACCCGACCCGAGCCTGATAGGGCCTGACAATAAGTGTAGTTTATATATTATAGTTCAGGCTTGGGTCGTGTCAGTATGTTACTAGTGAGTGGATTATGGCATTTTTAATTTTAAATGAGTATTTTGTTCTTCCTGTGTGCAAGTGCTTCCTAAAACTCACTTCCCGCTTCACGATTTTTGAAAAACCACTTGCCATGCACCATAGGTTCTTTGAGAAATTACCTCTCTTAAGCCCCTTTCATACTGGCACTTCTACCCATGTCCCGACCCGGGATCTGGCTACTCGGGGCACAATCCCAGGTAGTGTGAAACCACATACCTGGGTCATACCCGGGTTACCCCGGGTCCAAGCAATCCACCTCAGGATGTGGGTTGACATACTTTGACCCGGGTACAGCGAGACAAAATGCATGATGGCGTACGAAATAGCAAACAGCCACGCCTGCATCAAGGTTTCACTTCCGCAAGGAACGTTTTTGTTTATTCTTTGTAGCCATATTTTTGTTGCTTGACACACACCATGAGCCAGATTGCAGCAGGGATGAAGAAACATTTAAGAACATATGAACATAAGAACAAAAGAAAGTTTACAAACAAGGAGGCCATTCGGCCCATCTTGCTCGTTTGGTTGTTAGTAGCTTATTGATCCCAGAATCTCATCAAACAGCTTCTTGAAGGATCCCAGGGTGTAGCTTCAGCAACATTACTGGGGAGTTGGTTCCAGACCCTCACAATTCTCTGTGTAAAAAAGTGCCTCCTATTTTCTGTTATGAGTGCCCCTTTATCTAATCTCCATTTGTGACCCCTGGTCCTTGTTTCTTTTTTCAGGTCGAAAAAGTCCCCTGGGTCGACATAGTCAGCACCTTTCAGAATTTTGAATGCTTGAATCAGATCACTGCGTAGTCTTCTTTGTTCAAGACTGAATAGATTCAATTATTTTAACCTGTCTGTATATGACATGCCTTTTAAACCCAGGATAATTCTGGTCGCGCTTTTTTGCACTCTTTCTAGAGCAGCACTATCCTTTTTGTAAGAAGGTGACCAGAACTGAACACAATTTGCTCTAATCAACATTTGGGCTGACGGTTCAATCCAGAGAAGCTTGGATGGAAGCGTCTGTAATAAGCTGCTTCCGGGGCATTGATATGTGTATTGTTTACTTGCATCTGTCACCCAGGTCAACCCTGCTTTATCAAAAGCAGTGTGAAATCGCGTAGCTGACCCGAATGACACCGGGTTCTGACCCAGGTAGGTTCCAACCTGGGTAGAGCATGCCAGTGTGAAAGGGGCTTTAACATCATCTCACAAACCCTCTTATTTGTTTTGTGCAGCCTGTCCAATGCTGCATGGCCAGGCTTCACTAACCACAGGATATAATTAATCTCCAACGCAACTAACAACCAATAATCATCTCAGCTGCTAAACTGACATTTTGTGCAGGCTGTCAAATGCTGCGTGGGTGGTCTTAATGGGATAGAGTTCAGTCACCAAATTTGAGCAATCAGTTTAATACAAATGCACACACACACACACACAAAAACATCAACAGGAGAATGTGTAGCAGTGGAATGTTCCATTGCTGAAAAGGGTACGTCTAAATCCACTGTTTGGAAAAATTAGGACATTGTTGTATTCAGCGATAATAAAAGTGCATGTGGCTTTGTACAATGCAAATCTTGCAAAATATGAAATATGACAGCAAAAAGAAGGAAATTCATCTTTGCAGCGGCACACTGAAAAGTGATATATTCGTCCTGCAGCTTTTAAAACCCGTAGCTGTGGTATAATATTTGTTGTTGAACGTTAATTTAGCAGCTATTTATGGTAACAAAGTTTTGAAGAAGTCTGTTGTTGTCTTCTTTTAAATCATGCAGTGCTGGATTATTAGGAAAGGAAGTAAATGAGATGTGATTAATTGAGATTGACTTTTTTCTTTATTTATTTACTTTTTTACTGGAAATACCCTACACAAAAGGTACTTAGTTTCAATAGCGTTTGTTTGGAATATATTTGTGGAGATGGTCGGGTCGGGTCGGGTCGGGTCGGGTCGGGTAGCAAATATTTCAAAGGTCTCAGGCTCTGGTCGGGTTCAGATCGGGTTTTAAATTTAGGTCCGAGCAGACCTCTATGTTACTAGTCCCTAAAAATCAGTAAATTAGAGCAATAGCTGTAGCCTGTTTATATATTTAAAATGTTAAAAAGCAGCCTGCCACTTCCATTAGTAAAAAGCACACTACTACCAATCCCATCAGAAACACATACAGTAAGTCTCCATTAACACCAGCACGACACACAGGTACTACTTAAAATGTAAAGCAATTCATTTTATTCCACTGCCTTCATTCTCCACATTTTTCGCTGTAGTGGAAAGAAGTCTTAGTTAATTGTCTCGTTTCACTTTTTAATAAAAATAGATTAGGCAAAAAAAAACAACTTTACAGACAGGTACAGTCGTTAGAAAAAAAACCCCAAAAAAACCCCCAGAAACTCTTGATATTTTTTAAATAACGATATTAAATTGAAATACAGACAGTAGCCTACTAAACACATCAATCACTCAATGTAAGTAAATAGCCACAATTTAAGCATGCAGTATGTCGAGCTGCACGCTGCCTGACTCAACACAAATGACCATTTTACACCCAATTTCAACTGTGTATTGGACTAGTCACAGAGCCCAATGTTTGGGTCTAGTGACCCAGCTGTGACGACACCGCAGAAGGCCCTACATGTATAAGGCATATTTATGTAATAAGTTTGCCTCACCTTGTAAAAGAAGGCGTTAATAAGCCTTGGTCGTTTCGAAGCCATTTGAACACGTTTAACTAACGCGGCTATGGTGGTATGAACTGAGCTATATGGTGTCACTGTAGTCTGCAATGACAGTAAAGATTTTGAAGAGCAGAGGCTATAGATATCAGCGGGACTTGGGAATTCATGTATGCACACAACGAGTAATGACATGCATTTTATTTTGCGGCAAAGCACAGTGTAAAGGGGCCTAAATACATAATTATTAGTATGATTTTAAACAAGGCCCGTGCCTCGGATGCCTCATAGCTGGCTATGGCCTTGACTCTAGTGTTACTGTAGTTTTAGGTAACTGAATATCTTATGTTAGGCAGATGCATTTTTTTCATTGCCAGATGTAAGAAATCTTGTCTTAAATAACATGTGTGGCAGGTTGATATATTACCAAGACATTGTTGTCTATTTTGTAGAGTAAGAAGTCTGTTTCATAAAAACATATTCCCCTCTATCTTATTTAAATGTCAATAATGATGGGAATTACTTTAAAACCTGCTGTGGGCTTAAATAAGTACATATTAATAAAACATCATCATACTTTGGCAGTATTTCCCTTTTTTCTTTCTTGAAATGTGACAAACAGGCTTATTAAATTGTGTTTTTGCTACGTGCCTAGAAGACTTCACTTCAAAAAGCAATAAACAGTGTGACACATAAAACCTGAAGCTGAACTATTGTGTATAAAAAATGAATGAGAAGTAGGATACAACATGCTCTGTTAAAAACATAGTTCTGTACAGTGTTATTCCTCAGTATTGTTTCCAAGAAGAGCGGCAACATATAATTAATGTTAAATTTGAAGAAGAACAAAACAAAACTTCAACACTATGAAAGATGAACCAGGGATCCTATTCTGAAACAAATAGAAAGGCAAAAGCAAATTTTCTTTGGGATAACTGTGCCTGAAAAAAAAAAAATCTGTAACTAACCTTTGAGATTACATTTTAATTATAGTGCTGTTATCCTTATGGCTGTGTGGCGGAGTGTCCCGCCCCTATTTATTATTATTTGTGTTTTGTTTGTGGCACAGTGAAAAGTGCCGCGTCTTTTTATTATTTATATTTTAAAACCTCGTGAGGATGCATGACTGATCAGCTACTGATTATTTAACTAGCTGACAGTCATGCATCCTTACCAAACGCGTGCATACTGTGGCCGAGGGGTAATAAGATAATTAACAGCTAGTTAACCCCTCGGCCAGAGTATAAGAACCTGCAGCTGTCCATTCTGCGTGGGTGGAGTGTTGGAGTGTACAGAGTACGGGGAGTGGAGAGAGAGAACGACATAAAAACAATTGCTAAAATGTGCTGGATTAGCCAGCACGCCACTTACTTGTTTGTCTGTTTATTCGTTTGGCCCTCGTGCCCTTTGGTTTCTGTTTTGTTTAAATCTTTTGTTTTGTTTGTTTATTAATAAATACGCTGAGTGCCGTTGCACTCAGCTTCACCCGCCCATCCATTGTTTTGGTTTCAGTTACTTCCTGGTCCGTGACGTCATCACACATCACCACTGCAAGCCAGACTGTCACAGGCTGCTTTTAAAAACTACCAAAATACAAAAACTGTAATACCTGTAATAATGTAACAGTTATCTTCTAAAAAGCCATTTACAAATATATTTTAGACATATGTAAATCTGTATCTATAATACAAAGCATATGCAAAAATTCACACAAGCATAAAAACAGTGACCATTTTGTGATCAATTAAGTAGACTGCTTTCTGTGACATAATTTATACACCATAATTTATACAGGCAAACCACTTCATGGTAAATGGCTAGTGATGCGCGATTAATCTAAAATACGGTTAATTTCCGATTATTAAATTAAACACCAAAACCGACTCTGAAAGATTCATAAAATGCACAATTTCAATAGATTATTACACTATAAAACTTTACGTCTTCTTATGGTCACTCATCATAAAAGTTACTTCTGCATTCCAGCACTTTCTATTCCAGCACTTTCAATTCCAGCACTTTCAATTCCAGCGGTTCATGTCAGGCAACCACTGAAGCTGATCTCTCTCTGGGATCTGTAGTCAAGGGAACCTTGAGACCCGTCCTCTTGTTAAAGCTCCCATAATGCATACAAAACGACGTCACGAACAAAAACATACAGGGAGCGTACCGTAGTATCGGAACTCTTTGTTATAAATACTTGTCAGAGAAAGAAGGTGAGCGAGTGTTTAAATAATGTAAGTTCATAAATACAAGCTATTTGTATTTACTTTACATATTTATCATCATTTAATAATTAGTAATTATTAAATGAAACGTAATATAAGAAAGAATGGCAACCTGAAACAAAATATTATAAAAATTGTAAAAATAATAATAACAATAATAATTACAAAAATTTAATCAGGAACCTTTTTGTGACTTTTTCCCCCTAAGAATGATGTTGAATAATTGATAATTATAATCGTAATCGTTATTCTTTTTAAATATCGAATTGAAAATCGAATCGACCTGTAAAAGTGATCATCGCTCATCACTATAAATGGCACAATACAATTTCCGCTACCCAATGTTTACAATATTAATGCATCTCCTAATGTTACAAAAACATTTCTGTGAATAACAGGGCCCAGCACTGAGTTAAGCCTAAAAACTGAATGAAGCACTGTATAATGCAGATCATCAGTAAAGCAATATAACATAGGCTGATCTACAATCACACAAAGGATGTCAGAAGCTATTTCTTCCAAATCCTGAAAACCTTTCCGCTTGTGTCGCTTCACATCAAGTCATTCTCAAACTGCAACAACCAAAGAATATGACCCACCTCTCATACAAGTGTGTGCTGTTTCTGCCTTAGAGCAGGTCACTTGCTGTAGCATTATTGGCCCCCTAACACTGGAACCGCCACGATTATACTCATACCTAAAACCACCAGAACTTGTCTTCCATACTCAGCTTGCTCCCCAGGAGATTGTGATGCGATCCTTTACGTGTCAGATAGCTGGTTCAGCACCACTCACTGGATGTAGACAGCGCACCAGGTAGAGAGGGCACAAGCATCAGGCACAGTAGCCTGGAAGTGTCAGCTATCTGAAATAGGAGAGGTCATATAAGTAGCTCTACAAGGTAATTTGCCATGCCATATTCCACCTGCACACAAAATGCAGCACGAATAGGCTTTCCTTTATACAGACAGTAAAACCCTCAGAGACAAGTTGCCCAGTTACAGACCATGTATAATGAAACCCACTTCTTGAACATACTTGTTTAACCAGCCCTGTTCATGACTCTTTCAATATTGTTCTGCACTGAATAGAATAAGTACCTTATTCATATTATTTAGTGAATAATAATGTTTTTTCTATATAAAAAGTTACCTACTTTATATTTTAATGGACAAACAACCTGGTTATATTCATTATGTAGGACCTATAAAGGAGATTTACATTAAATTATATATTTGTACTACAAATGCATTTTCTCACCAGCCGTTGACAGGAAATCCATTTTAATTAAATACTACACTTCAAAAAATAAGCACATATTTTGCTTAGAAAGCAAAATAGCAATAAACACTTTGTACAATGTGTAAAACTATGTTCCTATGTTCCTATTTTAATTTTCTAATTTTCTTTATTTATTTATTTGATTTTTTTTTACAGAACGTTTTTTATGCACAACCTTGTGAAAATGCACTTAAGGAAAGTGTGGCTTATTCCATTAATGGCATACTGTATGGCTTGGTTTCACACTGTTGGGTTGTCCAGTAATAAATGCTCCAGGAATAGCAGCTGTTGTATAGAGGAAAATAATGAAATTGCCCCACTGGGGGGGCTGAATAGAAATTGTGCAATCTGGTGTCAAATTGTGATTTAGAGTTAGGGTTTTCTTATGTTCTTCATGAAGGCTCTATCAGCTTGCTATTAGTCAGAGGTTTATGTATTAAACATTACTTTGGGAGAAGTGATGGAAACATTTTAAATTAAGAAGCCAATGACTACTAGACTACTTTGACTGCTTGACTACGACTGATATCACTGGGCTTATGGAACCAGTGTAGTAAATACACAGTAAAATGGGCTCTGCGAAAAATCAGATTTATACATTTTAGGCTGCCGGTATTTAGACACATCACTGTGTGGGAACTATTCCTGAGTTTGTTACTTATAATTAACTGAGAACTGGCAACTGGACTCATTAATGAATACAAAATGAACATTTTATGGGGCTGATGTAAGGATACGTGCAAAGTGATTTGCGGCTGCAAAACACCCATATTGCTGCCAAAAAATGTGTTTAGCTGGTGTAATGGCGTAACTTAGCGGTCACTAAAAATGTGGCATTTATAAAGAATGGTTTTCACCTGGCATTCTGTACCTGCTATCAAATTAGCACTTTGCCATCATTAATCCATTTCAATGATATTGAAATGTATTTAAATGAAGAAAAGAGCATGGAATTGGGCGGGGTACTGGAATACTAAGCGGGCACAAACATTATAATGAGATATAAGGATTTTGCCTTGCACTTGGGCAGTTGCTGACCATCCAAAAACTTTGCACCTCCTTTGACAAGGTGCAAACCATTGTAGAAGCAAGTAATTAACCCTTAACGGTCCATTTATTCAGCGCCTGTCAGGCGCATCAGGTCCAATTTATTTTCACACGTGCTGTTTAAAAGTAATTTTATTCAAAGTAAAACAGGTTTAAAAGGCACTGCATATCAACAGGACACTCAGTACTGCATCTCCAGCCCTGCCCCACCCATTGTTCACTGTATTTATCACATACCTCTTCATAGTTGTGCATACTGATAAATCATCTCCTGATCACTCGTTTTATCACCAAACTCCTCAATAATGCGATCCAAGTCATTATTTTGTTACTATAACATCTCAAAAAGCTTGGCAAATGTCAGTGACAATCGTTGAGCGCTGGATGCGGAAGCAGCTATCTTGTTTGTTTATATCCGTGTTAGGTCTGTGGTGCCAGGACTAAGTGTATTGCTCAGATCCGCCCCCTTTTTTCGGCTCCTATCAGACTCATTGAAAGGTTTTCTCAGCTTTTTCCGGAGAAAAAATGACTAGAGACCTGTGCTTGACGTCTTTTTGATGATGTTGGACAGGGTCCAACATCGGATTGGAAAGGGAAAATTGTAATGTTGGACCTGGTCCAAGATAGGACCGCAAAGGTTTAAACGCTGTATAAAACCACACACCTTCAGAGACCTGTTATTGGCCTCTTGTTGAGGACAGACAGAAAAACCTTCAGAGAATGGCAAGACAGAAAAGAACCTGCATATTGAAACCCAGGGTCACTTTGTTTGGGATGGATTGTCCTCTCCGCTTGCCTCTCCAGCAGTCAGCTGTGATGTGGATGGCATTCCTCCTGCTGTTCCTGCTGCATGCCTGTGCTGTGTTGCAAGTTTTGCTTTTGTTCGCTACCGCAGGTCCTGCCACCTTTTCATCAACTGGTTGACTGTCCTGACCATATGGCCTCTTTGGTAGCATAACAGATGTTGGCTGAGGTTTTTTCCAAATAACTCAATTTCATGCTGAGTAACCTCAGCCGTAAGGATTCTCAGCTACTTCTCAGAAAACTTTTCTTATCTTTTCTATGTGCCAAGAGGACTTTGCTGCCCTTCCTCTGACATATTTTTTTGTTTGGTTTAATTTTTGTAGTCCACAAATTTTATATAACACCTACTGCTCTCTGTACTCCTAACTCACCTCACCTCTGGGCTGTAAGTGCAGCCACTAAATAGCCCGATCATCATGATTATGGCTCATTAATGAGTGATTGCAGAGGAGCTTCTCAAAGTTTTCTCCCGAGTAGGCATTCCTCAAGAAATCTTAACTGACCAGGGGACTCCTTTTATGTCCGGTGTAATGAGAGAATTGTGTAGGTTACTGAGAATTCGCTCCCTCAGATCCTCTGTCTATCATCCCCAAACAGATGGCCTGGTGGAGCGTTTTAATAAAACACTGAAGACCATGATTCACTGGTTCTCTCTCTCTCTCTGATGTACGGAATTGGGAAAAACCCTTGCCCCCATTGCTCTTTGCCATTCGAGAAGTGCCACAGGCTTCTCTGGGGTTCTCACCTTTTGAACTCCTTTATGGGAGGAGACCCTGAGACATTCTGGATTTGCTGAGAGAGCTCTGAAAGGAAGAGGCTTCTGACATGATGAGTGTAGTGAGAAGTGTGTTGGATCTGCTAATGAGGCTGAAGTCCTTCGGGGACTATGCCCGAGTCAATTTGAGGCAGTCTCAGCCCAATTGGCAAGCCTCCTACAGCCAGGTGCCCTCTTTCGTACGTTTTGACCTGGGGATAAAGTTCTATTACTATAAAGTTCCGAATCAACATTGCTGGCAAGATGGCAAGGGCCCTATGAGGTTGCTCACTGCGTTTGAGAGGTGGATTATGAAGTTCAGCGTCCATGTTGCAGACGAGAGCTACAGATATATCACATAAACCTCCTCAACCCGTGGACAACTCATGGGAACCTGTTGATTGCATCAGTTTTGGGGTCTGACCTGGGCCTGGAACTCCCCAAGAGGGAGGGAAAGGTCCAGTTTGGTGAATCCTTGTCCACCAGGCAGAGGCAACAGGTTGAGAGGTTGGTGCAGGTTTTTTCTGATGTGTTCTCTTCTCACCCTGGACGTACAACGGTAATTCAGCACCATATCCACACCGAGCAAAAGGTGCATGCTCGCCAAAGGCTGTATCGTCTACCCGAACACAAAAAGAGGGTAGACAAATGTTGGAACTGTGGGTAGAGAGTCCTTTTGTGATTGGTGCAGTTCCATCATCCTTGTCCCCAAGCTCAATGGCTTGATTTGGTTCTGTGTTGATTTTCGGAAGCTTAATGCTTAATGGATCGACTTGGCAAAGCTCCATTTTTTTCGACAATGGACCTAACAACAGGCTACTGGCAGATTCCCCTCATGCCAGAGTCTAAAGAAAAAACAGCTTTCTCAACTCCCTTTGGGTTGTACCAATTTTGCACTATGCCTTTTGGGTTACATAGGGCCCCTGCCGCATTCCAAAGAATGATGGATAAAATCCTTCGGCCTCACAAAGAATATGCAGCCTGTATGGTGTGGTGATCTTCAGCTGTGATTGGGATTCCCATCTTGACTGAGTAGCTGCTGTTCTTGCATCTCTGAGGGCCGTGGGGCTTACAGCTAACCCAGAGAAATGTGAGGTCCTTCTGGGGTTGGCTGGGTAGTACTGAAAATTCATACCTGGATTTGTGACCCTGGCATCTCCATTAACAGACCTCACTAAAAAGGGTACTCCAAATAGGGTCTGGTGGGCGAAGCAATGTCAGAGGGCCTTTGTGGTGGTCAAGGCCAGGCTATGCAACCAGCCAGTCCTACACACTGACCCGTCAGAAGCTGGTTTAGGGGCAATGCTGTCCCAGGAGGTCACGGGGAAGGAGTAGGAAGCTTACTTCCCCTGGGAGAAAAAGTATAGCACCATTGAAAAGGAGTGTCTCGCGTCAAGTGGGCTGTTGAGACACTCTACTACTTTCTCCTTGTCATGGACCATGCCCCCTTAAGCTGGCTCCACCAAATGAAAGATCGCTAGGTGGTATTTGGCCTTACAATCTTTTTTATTCACAGTTGTCCACCGACTGGGCCATTTCCACAAAAATGCTGATTTTTTTTCTCAGGAGGGTCTGGTGGATGCACGAATATATATATATATATATATATATATATATATATATATATATATATATATATATATATATATATATATATATATTGTAAAAGATCGAACCTCTTCACGGTTCGTTGCCCCTTTAAAAACACTGACCCAGCACACGCAAATGGATTTTTGAAAGCGCGGTTGCGCAATTTTTTAAATGAAAACACACAAAATCAAAATAAACAAACAAACACCTAGCTCTTCTTTGAGCACTAACTAAAACAAAACAGGAACCTAAATTAAACAGGACAGCTAAGCTGTTTACCTGTAACAAAACACACAGAACAGCACACACAAAAAAGGACTCACTCTACCTTTTTTCCCTTTAAATTACGGCTGTACCCACACACCAGCACAGTCGGGCTTCTACCCTCTTCAGCAGCCGCCCAGAGCAGACTGACTGCTCTCCTTAAATACCGGGCACCTGGCTCCAATTTTCAATAGCAGCCAGGTGCAGGTAATGATTAACAATAAAACAATTAACCAAACAAACCAAAAATCTGCCTTACGTACATGTTTTTCTATAGGGAGGAATTAACCCCCTCCCTGCTGTCTCACAATATATATATATATATATATATATATATATATATATATATATATATATATATATATATATAATTCTTCCTACAACAGTAAACCTCATTAAATTACACCCATTTGTGTTCTAAGCTGTGGGATGAAAAGAGAAGTGTCTGTGTGGTTTTTCACAGTCAATGTTAGGCCATTCTGTTGAGCTCAGATACACTTGTCTTGAAAAAGACAGGATTAAGGTTGGTTATTTAACCTGAACACTGAGGTTAGGATCCCTGTTCATCTATTAAAAGATCTTTCGTTTCTGAAAAGACAGCGGGACCTTGGATATTGTGATATCCTTCAAAAGCCTCAAAACTCAAAACACTGAGGTACTGCAGTGAAGCTGTTATGTAATGTATATTATTCCAGGGCTGGATTTAAGCCAGTGATATTCTGATCTAGGGGGGCGTAGAAGAGCTGTATACTTTAAATTTGAAATGTGTTCTATTAAGCAGCATCTAAACCATTTTATAAACCAAACTTAATTAAAATGCATCTATCTGCCAACATACCGTATTTCACTTTTCATTCCACTTTTTCAATTTATTTACTTCACTTTAATTATCAACTCCATTTCTTGATCTGATTACATATCTTTTCCCACATTATGGATTTTACTCTTAGAAGTCCTCTTCTATCTCCTTTCTATGTCTTTATCCACAGGCTAGTATATATTGCGAGAGAGTGTAAAAGCATTGCATTAAGTGGCAGCGCTTGTGTAAATATGTAGATGTTCTGCCCATCAGTAGTGCTGCTAGGTCGCTCTTGGGGTCATTAAAAAATCCTCTTGGCTAAATATATTCAAACAGCTACTGTAGACTCATCAACCTCCTCCTTCTAGATTCATGCATTGCATGGAAATGTCATGAGCTACATTGCAATTATAATCTTAATTTTAATATCATCCTTCCAAATCATATATACTGAAGCATATAATATACTGATGCACAAAAGAGCTCAGGTCGAATGGATTTAATCAAATATTTTAATCTTAGATATCAAACAAAATCACAGAAAATGTGAACAGAAAAGCTCAAGGAGGCTGTGTGGTCCAGTGGTTAAAGAAAAGGGCTTGTAACCAGGAGGTCCCCGGTTCAAATCCCCCCTCAGCCACTGACTCATTGTGTGACCCTGAGCAAGTCACTTAACCTCCTTGTGCTCCGTCTTTCGGGTGAGACGTAGTTGTAAGTGTCTCTGCAGCTGATGCATAGTTCACACACCCTAGTCTTTGTAAGTTGCCTTGGATAAAGGTGTCTGCTAAATAATAATAATAATAACGTGACACACTGTCAAAATGAAAACATTACAAAGTTAGTATCGGGTATGACCTCCCCGACCATTAACACAATCCTGGCACCGTTGACACATGGACCTGATCAGCCTTTGGATAGATTGCTGTGGGATGTTCCGCCAGTTGCAGTTGCAGCCAGCTGGCGAAGGTTGGCTGGTCGCAGTTGTCTTCTGTGGATGGCACTGGCGATTTGGTCCCACAGATGTTCTATTGGACTCGGGTCAGGAGAAAAAGCTGGAAACGGCAAGACCTCAAGATTGTTTTCTTGAAGTCGTCCAATTGTGTCCTGCTGGAAAATCGACAATTCCAGATTGGCTTGCAGGAATGATAAACTGTTGCCCTCAATCTGTACCAAAGGTGTTCTTGTGTTAAAGGAAATTTCTCCCCACACCATCTCACTTCCACCGCTCCACTGGTTGGCTTGAACAACACAACAGTCAGCATAATGGTCCTGGGCCGGTGTGGTGACCCTCTGCCTTCCAGGACGTGACCAGTCCCTCACAGAGCCGGTTTCCTGGTTTCTCTGGACTAGTCTGCTCATTTTTGAAGCAGAACATCTCATTCTCCAGGCAACTTCTCTCACAGACAGGCCGCCAGGCGATCTTCATTCTTGCATTAATTAAAATCTTGTCTTTTCGAATGGCTATTTATACAGATTCATAATCAACTCATTTTGGCAATTTTAACTCAACTCAAATACCAAACACTGAGCACCAGGCGTTTTTATGAAATCACATGACTTGAGCTCAGTATTTTATTATCCCAAGGAACAATACTACTCAGACAATCAACTATTTAAAATGTAAATAACATGATGTATGTGCCCAATGAGCTATCGATGTAAAACTTAGACTGTTGCGTTTTCATTGTGCATCAGTATATATATTCATATATTTGGAGGCCGCTGTTCAGCACAGTTCCTGCATAGACACATGCAAAAAGAGCTCCTGCTGCAATTATTGTAAGTTATTTTTCATACAAACTTGATTTTTTACCCTTTTATCTGTGAAAAACTACTGTAGATAATTTTTTATTACATCATTCTGCAATGCCTAAGCCAAAAGGCAAGAAGATGCAACTGACAGAATCGACACAGTCTGATCAGTGCTGCTGGAAACAGCTCTCCTTCAGCAGAAAATGGTGGCGACCCGACCTTGTTAAACTGGGTTTCCTAAAAATGTTTAGGATAAGTTGAAGCACTGCATTCAAGAGTATATAGTTGCAGAACGAAGGCTCCCACAGCATTACTCATACAGGGTAGCTCCCACAGGGTATCTCACACAGGAAAGTGCTACGTGTGCAACTTGTAATTTACACAATGCTTCATTCACCCTCAATCAATCAATCAAATTTATTTTTTATAGCACCTTTCATGCCAAGGCGTCCCAAAGCACTTCACATTACAAATAAATACACTATACAATAATATAATATACAATAAAATATCAAAAAACATCCAAAAGCAAAAATGGGAAAAAAAATACATATTAACAAAACTCTAAAATTGGCCATCTCAATCTACAAAAAGGCCTCTGTGTAAAGAAGTGTTTTAAGCTTTGATTTAAATGCATTTCAATTGGAAGATTGTTCCATAATACACATGCATAATGACTAAAGGCTCTTCCACCACAAGAGCTACATTTTATCATTGTATTCACCAGAAGCCCAGCATCAGCAGATCTCAACTGGCGTCCAGGGACATAAGGTAAAAGCATATCATTAATGTAATCAGGGCCATTTCCAGAGACAGCCTTAAATGTCATTAATAAAATTTTAAAAATAACTCACTGGAAGCCAATGCAAGCAGGCAAGAACAGGTGTAATATGTTTAAATCTTTTTGTACCTGTCAGAATTCGTGCACCCGTATTCTGAACCTGCTGTAAGCGATTGATTAGTTTACAAGGTAGACCAGCCAATAGGGAATGACAATAGACCAGACGAGATGAAACAAACGCATGAATTAAAATTTCTACGTCAGATTCTGCAAGATACAAACAGACTTGAGATATATTTCGCAAATGATAATAAGCAGACTTCACTACAGTTGAAACGTGATGCTGAAAACTAACAGTAGAATCAAATAAGACTCCAAGACTTTTCACAGCTTCCGAAGAGCTGATGGGGGTGCTGCCAAAGGTCATTGGCTGTGGGATTTTATTTAATGCTGTTAATTTAGCGCCAATTAAAATAAATTCAGTTTTATTTGCATTTAACTGCATTAAACCTTTTCACATCCAAGCCCCTATTTTGTCAAGGCAAGTTGATATTCTGGAGTTTATGTTTAAATCATCTGAACTCATTTTAAAATAAATCTGGGTGTCGTCGGCATAACAGTGGAAATTAAAACCATGTTGTCTGATCACATTACCCAGCGGTAGCATATACAAATTAAAAAGTAAAGGACCAAGAACAGAGCCCTGTGGAACCCCAGAAACAACAAGAGAATTAGCCAATTTTGATCCTCCAAAGAACACACATTGATGTGGGGAGGTTAAGTAGGACCACAGCCAGGAGAGTACTGTGCCAGTAAATAGTTTTCTCAATAGAATTTCATGATCAGTGGTGTCAAATGCTGCAGATATATCCAGAAAGACAATCCCTGATAACAGCCCCTCATCTGTATTCAGCAGGATGTTATTAACAACTTCTATGAGTGCAAACTCTGAACTATGTTGTTTCCGAATAATAATAATAATAATAATAATAATAATAATAATAATAATAATAATATATATATATATATATATATATATATATATATACACCAGTTTTCCTACAGAACCGTAGCTTCAGCAGACTTGATCCTCATAGTCTACGAACGGAGCTAAAATACCAGCACTTTCGGTTAATGATATAAAAATGATATATACTTTGTTCTTGCTGTTATTGATGAAACAGTATATCGGTAGCCCATACGAGTTCATCATATGTAACTGTGCTGTCCAGCGCAAGCTTATGTTTTTTTCTTTTTCATGTTTTTGTACTTTTAAAACACATCTTTCTCAATGAATTTGCTCAAGCCTGGTGTTATCAGTAGACGGCAGCAATGATACAGCTACGCTAATTTAATACATACTTTGGTACCAACATGACTTCCCCCCCTTCATCGGTACCCATGATTGCATCTTATTTGCTATGGACAGAACCATCTAGGCTAAAGCAATCAGCTATCTGATGACCAATCACAAAGATAACAAAAGTAAGTCTAAAGAAGGGCTTTTTTCATTTATTTCTGTATTATTTGCAAAGGGTTTTTTTTTATTGAACCCCTCATACTGAATTATTTTTATTTTATTTTTTTATTTTTTCTATTTGGTCAAATAACCTTGCCAATAAAGGATTGCTTGGCACAGCCTTCACTTATAGCAGAATGTTGCATGAGGTTACGTCACAAATAAGATTTTGAGTGCTGAAGTCTTGAGCCCTGGTCACACCTGGAAAGATAATGATAACGATAACCATAAATTGTTTATGGAGCGGTCACACCAGAACGAAAAAGGGCCCCTATATATTGTACAGCAAATGCCAATCAACTTTTTAGTACACGCCCACTTTTATTTCCAGCAAGATGAGGAACATTGATGAGGAACATTAAGAAATACTGCTGCTCTGCATAGGAGACAGAGAAGGCGAGTGTGGGTACACAGAATACTACAGAGTAGGGAGGAGTTAGGGGAATTCCACACGCTCGCTGGTATAGTCAAGTGCTGAAAATTACACCGTGGGTATTGCCTCAAGGAAGTATGCACGGTCACCTTGGGTACAACCACTTCCCATTAAAGTAAAACATAAAATTAGAACATGGTATGTATCGTTGATTACACCTTACTTAATATGACGATAGCCGATACTCCAGAAATTATGTATATATTTAGACTAATGATTATTATTATTATTATTATTATTTAAAGAAAAAAGCGTGCTTGTGCTATAATTATATATTAATGGCTGTTTATCAAATAATTTATAACACATAATTTAAAAAAAAAAAAGCTTTTCTGACGTGATGTTCTGTGATGGAACAGTGGTGGGCAGTCTTCTCTGTAGTAAATCATTGAAATGCCTGTATTTACTGTTAATCGTGTTTAAAATAATATATAACACCTGGTAGGTGATGATGTCACCTTTAATACAGCCCTGATTGGCCAGGAACATTTATCGTTATCGTTGTAGCAGGAAAAAATCGCTCTGAAAGCGATCAAAAACGTTAGCTATCGTTATCGTTTACAATGGTCGTTATTGGTATCGTTGTGGTGTGACCACCTCCATTCATTCGAACTGGAACAATTTTTAAAAATCGTTATCATTATCGTTATTGTTCCAGGTGTGACCAGGGCTTAAGCATAATGTAAGATTTTGGTCAATTGTATGGCTTTTTAGCGTGAAATGACGATAACCCACTCCTTAAAGTCGTACAATATTTTAGAAGTGTACTTCCTATAGAACAAGGAATGTGTGTGGTATGTGTGTGCTAAGTCACATATATAATGACTGTGGAGAGAGAGAGTATCGACATTCTAAGCTGCATGGAAACCCGGCCACAGTTACTAACTCTTACACCGATCTTTTTAAATCACATTTTTCACTTCTATTGAAGTGTACTAAACAGAACCATCAGTTGGTCTACTCAACCTCTGTCTTTGGTTGATCGCATTAACTCGGTTTTTATATATTTTTTCACACTATTCCAGTATTCCTTACTATAGCCCTTTTAATACCCTTGACCAAAATATCTCTTCTTTCATTTGGAACAAAACGGCTGCCAGGATCCACAGTGCCTGTCTTCCAAGGCTCTAGCCCACTGTTACACATGGGGGAGAAGGTGGGTTACATGTATTCTTCTTTTATAAATCAATGAAACAAATTATAACTTTTATAGCTTTTATAGCTTTTGGGACAGTAGATCATTATATTATTTAAAATTAGCATTCAATACTGTTGCTCTGTTCTGAAAGAAAAAAAAGTGCTGGCTAATTGATGTATTGCATGAAATTGCAGTTAATTACATCAATTTAAGTTTCAGGCACATTATTATGTTCAAAGATTTTTACAGTACAATTAATTTTAATTGGAGAATTATTTTGCCTTATATCAAAGTTATTTCCAAACCTATTATTTTATTCTGATTGTAGAAATTCTGTAATGGAACATGATTTATCTGCATTCTTTATTATTATTATTATTATTATTATTATTATTATTATTATTATTATTATTATTATTATTAACAAATAAATAAATAAATACAAAATAAATAATAATAATAATAATGAACTAAATATAAAAGTAGCAATACATATATAACACAAAATGGCAACTTAAACTAATTAGCCACAAATTATACACCCAGGAGTGTATTAAAATTAGCTAGCTGCTGCTTCTTCCAAAAAAAAAAAGATAATAGTAAGTGTGAGAGGATGGCTATTTAAATAACCATTAAATAGCCTATATTTAATTGGTTTAGTTAGTCTTATCAGTTATTTAACAATGTGTCCCGGTTTTGATCTTTGAAAATCTGGTCACCCTAGTTATCAAGTACTGAAGTGTTACATTCATAAAAAAACCTGCTCCAGGTGAACCACTAAGAACAGTGTCATCAACAATACCAGTTTGCTGAAATTAACAAACAAAAAATTCTATATTACAGTCCAACATCTTAAAAGTACACACACATTATTCTTGTATTATGGCTTAAAATATGTCTACCTAGTAATGAGGAATGAATTGTCATGGGGACCAATTGTGCCTGGGATGAATTGCTAGGGACCTAACGTTTGCAACATTTCCTGTATCAATTACCTTCACAAAGGTTAACATGTATATTTAAAGGTACAATTGAGGTTAGGTTTTAAAAATGGATGCTGCTGTTGGTGTTTATTTGACTGGGATTTCGGACAATTTAGATAAGATCAATACAGTATACCTTGTCCTGAGCAGAAAAATCTATTATATGTGGAGTATAATTTTTACAATATATAGATATATAGAAACATTTAATTTGACTAGTCAAAATGTATTAAAGAAAATGCCTGTTCGCTCATGTCACAATTATTATTTTTTGTACCCTATGAAGAATAAGTCAGTAGCTAGTTTATCGTTTGAGCCTGAAATGTTTTATAAAGTGTCTCATCCAGTCAGCTCTCTCTTTATTACCCTAATGACTTTGCAACAGATGAAACACAAAGTTCTAAAAAGGCTGTGAGATTGGTTGTGATTAAATGCTCTGCAAAACAACAACTAAACAGATTATGTAAAATTGAACTTACTTGTGCTTCAATGGATACTTGTCTGTAGCTGTCCAGACACATTTTCTTAAGTGTTTTTTTTTATTTGGTTGAGCAATAGATGGACCCTCCCCCTCCAAATAAACAACAAACAAAACATTGCATTTGTTAATAAATATCAACCAAAAAAGCAAGGAGTTTTATTTCAGTATTTTACAGTATAGCCATATGATCCCAAATTCTTCACAGAACTATAAGCAATTCTGTTGTGCCCAGTTTCCACTAAATCTCAGCAAGTATTGTTTTATGCCCACAGATACAGTACCTTCCAGATTTTACTATAATGTTTAGGTATAGACACATATACAGGATAGTATAGTCCAACTGTGACAGAGCGGAAGCCTGAATGTGTTGTGTGTGTTTGTATAGCTCGAAAAATACAGATTCATTATTTTGAGTTTGGCAGGGATGGAGTTAATTCCATACCTGCCAGAATCCATGTGGGGAATGTGGCTAGGCCTTGATTGAATAATTGATGGTCAATCAAGCCCAGCCACATTCTATACTATATAAAGGGAGCCAGAGCCTTTGTTTAGTTGAGGGAGTTTAGGAGATGACTGTCAGTGAAGACAAATGCCCAGTCTGAAGGCAAAGAATGTTTTTGTTTAAACCTTTTATTTTGGGTCTCTCTGCCTTGTTTATTTTGTTCCTGTTTTTATCAATAAACTTGCGTACCAGTGCTTTAACTGCAGCTTTTCAGCCTCTGAGTCACCTTCCTGCTGGTAACAGCCTTGGCCGTGACGCTATCCTGTCACGCCAACAATAAGTACCTGTATTCATGATGGCAGCCATCTGGCTCTTTTGATATCCACCAAGTTTGTGTAGAGTTTGAAGGCAGGGATGAGGGATACTTCACGGCGACTGAAAATAAGGTACCAGGTGCATCTAGTGGAGCATGTGAAGAGGGACTGCTGGGCTGAAGCAGCTGCTTTCTAAAAAAACTGAAAATATGAAACTTTATTAACTGATTCATATACACATCAACATGTAATGATGGGTGAGTTGTTTTGTTTATGTTTAGCACAGTTGATTACTGAAAGGTCACATTTATTGGAAAAAAACTACATCAAAGTAACCAGTGGAAGAATCTTATGTTATGAATATCCACCAGAGTGAATGTGAGAAAGGACTGGCAACCAATGGCCATCAGATCAGACCAATTTTCCTATGAAATGCAAACAAATAAATGAAGTTAGCAAGAAGTACACTAATGCTGCATCTACTTAAAGCCATGCTGCCTCATACTATAGTCTGCAATTATATTGTTAAAATGTAACTTTCGATAACTGATTTCAATGTGCTTGCTTTCCATGCAGTTTAAGGATGCAACTGCGGACTACTGCACAAGGAAGCATGGCTTTTATTAAATACTTTAATGTACCTCAGTGATGGGTGGCCATTGAAATAAATGGGCCTGTGTCAGCCATCCCCTCTCTCCACAGATACATACAAAATATAATCAAACCCCCTTCAAGCAAAGTTCAAGACAGATTAGAGTTTTACTGAACATATTTTTTTAAAGAAATAGTGTTGTTTCCTCACAGCAGTATAACCATTAAAACAATACATTTTGTTCTTCTGCAAATGAACTGGGTAAATTGACTTATAATGCTTGTTTTTTTCCTTTTTTATGTTTCATGGATGTGTATTAGATGTACACTAAAACATTATTATAAATATATTTATATGCAGTATATCATGTTATAGATTGGTGCAGACAAAAAGTGAAAAGCTTTCAAACTAATGGGGTGGAATACTCAGTCTGTTTGCTTCAATTCATGACTGATGGATTCTGCAAAAGACATTTGTCATAAGTGTAGCCACAAGCATACACATTTAACACACATCTGTGATATGATCAAAGAAATGAAATGGTAAATATCTATTCGACTACCCACCTACACATACAGGAACACAGCTATTTCAATACTTGTTGGACATTAGTGTTGGTGCCCTGCAAGGTAGTTTTATGTAAACATGAAGCCATAAAACCCATGACCTTTACTTTTTGGGAATGGTTTAATAAAATATAGATCTGGCAGTTGGTCAAAACAAACAAAAAATACAGGTGTCTCTTCTCACCAGCATCCGGTCGGGTTGGCACCTTTGATATACAAAGTAACAGGATATCCAAAACAATATCCTGTGTTGTACTGTACATATCACTGTCTTAATTAGCTGTTCAATTAGCCTTGGCAGCGTTCACCAAGAGAAGCAGCAACTGCCTTCTGTCCATCACTGCATATTATCCTGTGTGTGTTTCCACGTCAATGCTCCCCCTGCAACAATAATACTCTGATTCGATAACAGTTGAGGAAACAGAAAAAACAGCATCAGCAGCGTTGCTGGAGGGAGCATTGATTTAATGCAAATGCAGGATTCGGTGATGGTCAGAAGGCAATTGTAGCTTCATTCACCAGATTAAAATACAAACAGGAAAGCTGACTGTGTCTGATGAAGTGCAGTGTACAGAAGGGTAAATTACTGAAGAATATAATAACAATCACAGAGGACTCATATTTTTGTATATGTACATGTATAATTTTTATTTTATTTATTTATTTATTTATTTTCATTTGGAGTGCTCAATTATTTTACCTCTGTTTTTTCTTCCCAATTTAGAATGTCTAATTATGTTCCTTCACCACAGTAAATCCCCACAACAGCTCAGGAGAACTGAAGGTCAACAGGCATCCTTCTGTACCACTGTAATCTGCCTGCTTAGATCCAAGAGTTTGATAGTGGATATTGGTGAGCCCCTGGAGGGTAAAGGCCAACCCTGGCCATTAGGGGCCACTGTTGTAAGGTCAAATCCCACTGTAGAGAACCCACAGAGTCGCCATTATAAGGTTTATGAATTCAGACTGATAAATACTATAGATGGTTCATGGTACCTGGAGGTATTGGAGCTTCTCTGGCTGTGTATGCCTTTATGCCTGGTATTTATACTATACTGGGCACAGGGCATATGTGACAACAGCGTGTTTTCATTATCTTACTAATTATCAATAGACATTAGCCATTCAGCTGTTACTTCATTCAAGTGCAACCAACCACTAACCACTCTCTTTTACAAAGTTGCCATAGTAAATTGTTGACCATATTTCATTCAATTACTGCACATGCCTTATCTCTCCAATCATTTTAAACCTTATCAACTCTGCTTATGCCAAAGTCACCTCCAGCAAACTGGTTTAACATCACCAATACATTTTACTCTCGTATGGATTACTGTGACAGAGCCGTTGTTGAGTGGCGTGTGAGTGGTGATGTCACGGACCGGAAACAGAAACCAAAACACGTAAGGAATGGCGGTGGTGAAACTGAGCGCTACGGCGCTCAGCTATTTTATTAAATAAACAAAACAAGACAGAAACAAAAGGGCACATTGGCCAAACAAATAAACAATAAACTGACAACAAATAAGTCTCGTGCTGGTGTACAAACCAACACGCTTAGCAATTATTATCTTCTTTTTACCTCCTGTCTCTGCTGTCGTTCTCTACTCCGAACCTTCTTCCCTGAGCGCAGATAGCTGCAGGCTTTTATATTCTGGCCGAGGGGTTAACTAGCTGTTAATTATCTTATTACCCCTCGGCCACCGTCTGCACGAGTTTAGTAAGGATGCGTGACTGTCAGCTAGGTAAATAATCAGTAGCTGATCAGCCACGCATCCTCACAAGGTTTTTAAAATGCAAAAACAATTACAAATAATGGCGGCAGCTTTTATCCGCACCGCAAACAATAATACAAATAATAATAAAACAGTGCACATATACATAGGGGTGGGACACTCTGCCACAATTACCAATACATTTTCTCTCATATTATTAATAATGCATTTTCATCCTACACTGTGACACAGTGAAGTCCCTGCCGATTTTTTTCTCCCTAATCCATGGGAGCACCAGTGCCAGTGCTACGCTCCCTATGGAATCCCCTGTAATGCTCTCTCAGCTAGGTCAAGAATCTGCTGTCCTTTGACTCCAGCAGCACCTTTACCAGGTGAGCTGTTGAGGGACCCCCTTTTTTGTAAAACGTTTAACATGCCACTGCAATTTTAAATAATTAAATCACAAAAACGTCTGTCGTAGAGGGTTGCCTTTGAATTGGTGTTTGAACATCAGTATGCTTCAGTGAACACTGACTTCTGCTGCCTCCTGTAGGGACTGCTGAAAAATAGATGAATTGTGGGAATGGGTGGATATTTCTTCCAAAGGAATCAGCCACCTATGACAAACCATGTTTTCATATTTATTCCAATACAAATATGTTTTGATGTCCACCTATACAGTTCTTAAATTGGTGTAGAAAAAAAGGCTTTCACAACCTGCTTCAATGGGTAACAGCATATCACCAATTAAGTAAAGCTTTACAGAAACAGAAAACGACAAAAAAGCTGTTACATTAGCATACAACTAGCTTGTGATATAATAGTGCATTGATTTTAATAGCAAACCAACCACAATGTCAAGTGCATACAGTTTATGAATACATATGGATTGGAAGAAGGCAATATATCCATTGTTTTCTATATCACCTTCACAAATAGGATGCCAAGATTGGTGTCAAGGTTATATCACAGGTGGCTGCTTCTGTAATGCTGAGAGAGTTTCTTCACTTGGAAATAACTGCCGTTGCAGGAAATAAAGTAGCTTCTTGACACTTTATTGTAGATACAGTAGTTTTATGACAATAGGATTATTATTATTATTATTATTATTATTATTATTATGATTATTATTATTTCATGTAAGTTGGCTACTTGTTTGAACTCATCAGGATTATGTCATTGCAGTTCAGAAGTCAATAAACTGTAATCCAATATCAACATACAGCCAGTGGCTCTTTTCATCTTGTGTCATCAGATATACTTGTACTTTAATTTCCTCATATTGTTTAATAGTAGACTGTTGTCATGTGACCAGGAAAGTAACTGCACACAGGCATGCATAAACAGTAAAATATGTTATTATTCATTTAAAAAAAATTGAAAAATGGGAAATACTGTTTGAGTTACATTTAATCAGTGTTAACATATACATGCTACTTTATTTTCAACCATTAAAGTCTTAAATGTGTGGTTAATCTGTGTCTTACATAATATCCTAGTGTAGTACTCAATTCATGAACACATTTACTGTTCCAGTGATGTGCCTCAGTGAGCTCCAGTTTTGCTAAACGCTGTAAAGCAATGGGAACGTGCTGGTTAAATAAAATCCTGTTTCCTTTCTTTGACCATGACATTTTCCTTTATTCCTTGTTTAATACGTCTATGTATTCTGTAATTATAAAGCTTTTCAGTACATATTCTGGCATTGTTGCATGCAGACCTGGGAAAATATGTTTTGTGAAAAGTAACTATTATTTGAAAATAATTAAATACATATCGCAGAAAGTAACTATTACTTGAAATAGTTAAATACAATTTGTAAATATTTGAAAATAATCAAATACAGATTGCAGAAAGTAACTTATTTGAAAATATATAAATATGGTTTGTGGAAAGCAATTATTATTTGAATATATTTAAATATGAGTAAAGTAGTTGAAATACATTGAATCTCTTCATAAATATGTAACTGTAACATACAGCAGCCTAATTATTATCCTGCATTCTAAGCAGGTTACGCCTTATCCTTGTTAACCACCCAATTATCTTTTGGAAACTGCTCTATTTCAATTAGATTTAACTTGATCAATTAATCGAAATATTTGAATATTTTATTTCAGTGGGTAAATATTTGAAAACAATAAAATATCTTTAACCACTGGTTTAATGGCCTGTTTTGAAGTTATTGAATTTAACATGTTTAGCAATTGATTTATTCAAGCATATATATTTAAAAATTCCAACTATTTGCAACAGTTGGTGTTTACAAATAAAATATAAAATCCAACTATAAAATCCAACTATATTTGTCCCAGGTCTGGTTGCATCTCTGGATTTCATCCATAGTACTTTCATTTTGCGCTTCAGTGAGCAAAACTAAGAGTTGTCCTGAAGGACTTGTGCTTAAAACAGTCAGAGGTCTGCTGCCTGCTGAAACAGTCCATCTTCGTCTCAGCTGAGATTACCCTATTGGACTCATGATAAAGTAAATATCAGCTTTAATGCTTCACAATTCTTCAGTGTAAAAAATACACATTTTAAAAATACACACTTCAACTAACAACTGTATCAGCTAACATAAAAGAGCACTTAACACTCATTTTACTAATATGTGAATTTAGTATACTGTCATGTGTGGTTTAGATTCCTTATTTATTAACCCTTTGTTTGGCAGTGGGATTTCTTAGTTCCAGCTTTTATTATCTAGTACGTTTGTTGTTGTTGTTGTTGTTGTTGTTGTTAGTAATAGTATCACTAAGAATTCCATAAATGTCCTATGGTGGCAACATTATTGTTCCCTTTTCACATATGCTGTTATATGCAAATGCCATTTGGAACACATATAACTTACAGTGTAGTAATTGAGTCTCACAAAATATGTATCCATGATTTTAAAAATCAACTTATGGATTTTTCATATACTTTTAAATGTGTGGACTTTTGCTGAATTCTGGCACCCCACTGTCTTTCTGGTTCTTCAATACAATAAACGAAAATCAGCTCAATAATGATATAATACTGCTTAGGGCCAAAATATCTATTAGACAAAAGCAGGATAAATAAATAAAGGGGAACATATGTATTCATTAAAATCTTACTGTGAATAATTGCATAAGACAAAACCCAGATGCACACAGTAAATCAGAATTCCCAATTCTGTAATTTAGACATCTCAGGTTCACTTTACTGACTCACCAATTGTGGTTGCTGTGTCACAGTGCCAGTGGGAGAAATCAGATTGTTGTCTAATCTTGCACCTCTGGTAGAGAGGCAGGAGGAAAGGATAGGACACATATAAGTGATACTAAGACCTCCAGAGCTGACCACTTGGCAATACAGTTTTTCATGATGACCCAGCTTTGTTATATTCCAATATGTAACATATAACAACCTATTAAACTGTCACTTCTTTCTCCCGAACATTGCTGCTATTTAAATTGCTCTGTTCCCTTGAGGTTAGGTCCAGTATACCCAGAATATGGGGGTGGGGTTAATAGGTTGTTTAGGTTGTCATGCAGGAAGCTGGGGTCAAGTTTGAGTATCCATTAATAAACTCCACTTAGACTCTTCAACCCCATGGAAGCTGCAATTTAAAAAAATAATGTTATTGATTGTTCATTAATACAGTAAATATGTGTGTGGATTTGGCAGGGATGAAAACCCATCCGTGCAGGGTAAAATACTGCATAATTCTCCCTCTAATTGGAGAGGGCCAACCAAACGCGAGAATGTGTGTGTGTGTGTGTGTGTGTGTGTGTGTGTGTGTGTTTGAAAGGAATGTCTAACCTAAATAGAGGGGAAATAAAAAAACATATTAAGAATGTGGTCAAGCCAGATTGGCAATTAATTATTCAATATGGCTTGACCACATATTTAGGAGCCAACAGACAGCTCCTGGATTAGTAACAGGAATAACTGACAGCAGAAGGTTGTGCTCTCAGTCCCGGTACTGTGAAAACATCCCTTGGGTGATTCTTTATTTTGGTTGCTTAGTTTATTTGTTTAATTGTTAAATAATAAAAGTGTGTGAAAAGTGCTATCTGCAATCTTCTGTCTCCTGCCTCTGCTATTCCGGTTGCTAGCCAAAAAAAAAACATTTAAAAAAGAAAGATTAGCCTTTGTTTTACAACTGAGAATGTGAAGATTAATTTCTGTGAATGACATCATATTCTATATTTCTTTTTTAGGTACAAATGCGATTTATCCTACATGATGCAAAAACAGTAATGTCAGGATGATACAATAATGATGAGCTAAAATATATATATATATATATATATATATATATTTTGTTTTATTAAATGCAGTGGCATCTGCTTGACCAATTTGTTGACTTCCTGCAAGGAAACCAAAATGAATAATGAGAAGTCTAAGTGAATAATATTTCATGTTGCCAGCAGCTATTGGAAATGGTTTGCAGCTATAAGATCAGTTCCAGTGGATGCACATTGATAAAGTAGTGAAAAAATAGGTGGGTATCCAAGATCTAATCCTCATACCTATTGCATAAAAGAGCAGGAGAGTGATCTATAAGGGAGAACATGATATTCTGTTTTCTACAGATAAAGAAATACCTTGAGGTTCAGAGAAGTAATTACTTTATAAGATTGACTTTTTAAAAACAACTGCTCATATTTGCAATTCATCAGCATGTTTTTACAATATTTTAAAATAATTAACAGCTAAAAAACATAATGGTACATAATACAGGAAACTTGAACTAGTTACTGCTTAATCTTATTGACAATACATAGTCCATTTCATTAATATGTCATCAATTTGAGAGGACTTGGGTTATAATTTGTGATGCTATGTCAGTTTGTATGTTAACCTGAAGGAGGGCTAATTAAGACTTTGTCCATTTCATTGTTGGTGCTGGTGTTTAAGAAGCAATGCCTTTATCACGTCTGGTTTATTTCTTGTTAGATGACCACTTTTCTTCTGAAGCACAGGCATTCATTTGTTCATTAAAAAGCCCTTTGAAACCATATTTAAAGAAACACTTTGTAATGAATTTGACCCTTTATGTAAATCAATATTGTGAATTAAAGCTAAAGGATTTTTTTTTTTCTTTCATAAAATGCATGTTTAATTTCCTAATCCTATGTAAATCATACTTGACTGGGACATTATATATATATATATATATATATATATATATATATATATATATATATATATATATATATATATATAATAGAAAGATTACTTGCTATTGGTACAGGTAATTTGACAAGTATCTAATGCCTTTGTAGGACATTTATAAATCTTCTTTTGAAGATTTATAGAATGAGAATCTCCATTAAAGAAAAAAAGATGTTTGTGTTAAATACTAGGCTTTCATTTTTTATATCATATCATTTTTTAAAGATACATACCAAGAAATATGCATCTAAAATATGTGTTGTTATACTGGCAACACTTTAGGTACGGAAAGTATGGTATAGCCCAGGGGTGGCCAAACTTCCTGACCCTACGAGCCGCATACCAAAATTTTCATTTGTCCGAGAGCCGCAAGACACGTACTGTAAAATATGAAATGTTCTGCGAGCAAGACACTTTAAAAACTAGCATTGTTTTAAACTTTTTTTTTTTAAATTCTCTACAACATTATAACGGAATTTTGCACTTACTCTGTGCAGTAATGGTTATCTCTTGACACTAGATGCCAGCAAAACACACACGAACAAGGGATAACATTGGCGGGCCTTACACAGTTTCTGTGTAATTTTTATTGTACTGTAGATCTAGAGTTTATTAAAATTTAAATGTAACACTATGGTGTTTTTTCCCCATTATTTCTGTTTATACTGTATGAATTACATACTTTAAATAAAATATATTCAGTTATTATGAAACAAAATATGATAACTATTCTGATATCACCAAAAACATTACATAAAAAGACGATTTTTTCCAGAAAAAATAAGCATTTTATTTTTGCATGACTGCTCAGTGTATTAAATACAGACAGGCCCGCAGGCGCCTGGCCAGTCTACAGGGGTCACTGGTGCATGGTGAGCCAAGGACACCCTGGCTGACCTAAGCCCCACCCCCCCAGGGGGTGGCTCACAATTGGCCGCCCCCTGAGAGCTCCTGTCCACGGTCGACAGTGGAATAGGCTGGACTCGAACCGGCAACGTCCAGGGCGCATCCTGCACTCCACACGGTGCACCTTTACCGGATGCGCCACTTATTAAATACTTTTGAGAGATTTGTGGATGACAAATGCACTGTATTCGAAAGGGATTAAAGTACCTGCTCATGACGAGACCTAAGATATATACATCTAATATTAATTTTAGACCTGCAATATAACATTCAAACATGCATTCTCTAGTCTACCGCCAACACTGTAATTTTATAAAAAGATTCACATAATACTCACCGTAAAACCACTAGTTGCTGCTGGACGCCCTGTGGATCTCCATCCTGGATGTGAGCTGCTTGAAGTCGGGCTGATATATTGTCAAGATGGTACGGAGGAGCTCTGTGAGGTGTTGGTCAATAAGGACAGAACGGTGTTTTGCTTTCACGAACTTGAGCATGGAGAAGAGTGACTCACAGCAGTATGTTGTTCTGAAAAATGATATGAGTCGCACGGTTGTGTTCTTGAGTTGCGGATCCTGGCACTTGTTTCCAGAACTTGATTGTAGACTCTGATTTATGCACCATCTTTAGACCCTCCTGGAGTTCCAGTAGGTTAATTTCCACAGCAGATGTATTTGTTACCAAAGGTTTGGGGATCGGACAGCCGTCGTTGATCACATCAACCATGAACAGATTCACCAGAAAGGCAAAGCAGTGTTTCAACTTCTGCAAGACTTCAAATCTGCGACAAAAGTCATCCAGCAGTCTTTGCAATTTGCTGTTACAAGTTTCTACTTGTCTACTAGCAAATATTGCTAGTTTGGAGTGTCTTGGATGTCTATGGACTCATCAAATGCTAAGCTGAACGGCAGTAGGTTATTTAAGTCGTTTTGCATCTTTGTTGCAACATCAGCACTGATCTTGGAGATGCGCCTCTCGGTAGTGTGGAATCTGGATTACTAGTCGTTGAAGTTTCTTGTTATCTGGGCATAACTTCTGTTGTGGTCTTTTTAATAAAATCTTCATCTGATTAGGACGTTTGGCACGAGTGATATTCCATCCCATAACAAAATTCGCTTCGTCGTTACATTGGCTTCTTTATTGAACGCCAAAAACAGCATCTGCTGACTGCTGGGGCGTGCTTCTAAAGAGGCTAGCTTGTTTCTCCTCAAGTCTGACGTTGAAGGTTGCTCGCCTGTGTAAGCGATTTGTTGCAGATGAGACATAGAGGTTTAACACTGTTTTCAGTGAAAGCAAACTCTTCCTCCCATTCTGTCTGAAAGCCTTGGTTTTCATCCTCATACTTTCACTTATTACTTGTGGAGTGCCATTGTCACCACAAAACGAACGAGCACTTAATTCTAAATTATGAAACTTACTTTCAACTGCACAACCGGCTTTCACTCCAGGTGATTGAAATATGCATGCGCCAGCGAGCGGTAGCGGTCATCTAAGTGACAAAATGTCCTTGCAGTGAACATGCAGGCTCAAAGGAACAAGAGAGAGAAGGGGAGAGAAGGAAGAATAATAAACACAAATAAATACAAGAGAACAAAAATAATAAAGTTGTTTATTTTTACTTGTTCTCTCTTTTGTTTCACTTTTGTTTATTATTCTTTCTTCTCTTTCTTCAGTTCATTCGAGCTGAAAAGTATGCGTCACCCAGCATTTAATCGGGAGCCACACTTGAACTGCCTGGGAGTCGTATGCGGCTCACGAGCCGCGGTTTGGCCACCTCTGCACCCCAATATACAGGGCCGGTGCCAGGTTTTTGTGAGCCCCAGGCAATGGACCTCCAGTGCCCCCCCCCCCCCTTCACCCCCAATTAAAAAAAAACTGCTCTATCAAAAAGGTTTTCATATTTTGGATTTAATCAGTTAAATCGTTAAACCCGGACATGCCTGGAGACTTGAGTTTTCCAGTTGAAAAGTAATAATAATAATAATAATAATAATAATAATAATAATAATAATAATAATAATAATAATTTTGTAATAGATATGTACAGTACAGGCCTATATGCTGCTCTATTTTACACATTAATGTACAGTGTGGAAAGAGTAAAAGATTATTTTTAATGAAAACTAAATGATTTTAGTGCATTTTCTTTTTTACTGTAGCCTACTTAGTACAAAATTAACAGCAAACAGAACACACACGTTATTACAGAAATAATAAATACACATTTGACCATGTATTTACAGTATTGAATTCGGCCTGGCTGAATTGACAGTTATCAGTCAAATTAACAAAAGACTTTCCATCTTGATTTTCCACAGGCAAATTGATGAAGTATGGCATCAATGTTAACTAATTCTGCTTCTTTCATCTGATTGAGAGGAGAACTAAGGCATTCAATCGTTCTTGTGACATCTGCGACCAGAGATAACCTTTATAAGCTTAATTGCAGTTGTTTTTTTTTTCTTTTTTGTAGTCTTTTCCTTCCGTTTTTGACATCCAGATTTGTGTTTCTTTTTATTTGGATGTTCCAAAGGTTCGGCAGGTTTCATATTTGATGGTTTAAAATTGTATAATTATAACAGGTGTTTAGGCATTATGATAATAATAGTAGACATTATGATAATGAGGCGATACAAAACGCTTGTCAAATGAAAGTCTTAATTGTTGGAAAGTATGACGGAAATGTGCCAATTATAGAATGTCTGTAATTGACACATTTATAACTGTATGTCGAGATCAGGAACAGGATGCAAGCAGGAAAAGAGAAAAGAAAAAAGGAGAGATCTGAAAGGTTTAATTGCACTGCATGCATACAGTTTAGTTTAGTTTAGTGAAAATGAAATATTTCTAACCCTAAAGGGTGATTGAGTTAGATAGCTGGCACAGAAATAGTACATTTACTCATATTTGCAATTTTATTTCTGTATGTGTGTGGGCCCCCCTCTGGCGTCAGGACCCTGGATGCTTGCCCACATTGCCCAGGTGCTGATGCCGGCCCTGCCAATATGTTACATATAGATTTATTTATTTTATTTATTTATTTCATTTATATAGCACCTTACGTCATAGACCCCAAGGTGCTTTACAGAAAACATAATATATACATCATAATAAAACACATTAAAATAGCATAAAAAAGATAATAAAAAGACTATTTCAAATAAAAGTAAATACATTTCCAATTATATTTAAAAAAAAATATATATATATATATATATATATATATATATATATATATATATATATATATATATATATATATATATATATATTATAATGTGATGTCTATCTATGCAGGCAATATGCAAATGTGGTTCTCTTTTTTTACCTGGAGTAATACTACTGTAATACTAATAAATGACAGTGAATACTAAACAGGCTGATTCAACAAGGTGGTTTGAAATCTGAAATCCAAGTTTATCATGAATCTTTAGCTTTAGATAAGTCCTAATGTGGTATGCAAGACACATTACCTTGCAGTAAACACAGCTTGCAGATTTCAAATTTCTTCATATACAGGTTATAAATGCTGCACTTGTGTCAAATGTGGTTGACCTAGCATCACAGAAAAGAGGGTCTGTTGAGAATTGTTTGATCCATAGCAGAAGCATTTTTCTATGATCAATTGCCTGCTCAAATTGTCTCTGCAACACTTATTGTTATGGAAATTTTTCCTCTACCCCCTTGGATAATATTTCTATCATTCTGTCCCTGTCTCCACACCCTTTGGAGTCTCCCGTATTCTGTGCGGGTTTATAAATTAAACTTGCAACCTTGACCTGCATAGCCTTTTATTTTCTTATTTACCTTCACAAAAGCAAGCTATGGAAATGAAGCCATTTTAGTGAGCTGGTGATAAAACAAAGAAAACCTGGTTTTCTGTGGTATTTTATGAAACTGCCCTACTTTCTTTTGTCATTTTTTTTTAAGAGAGCTGGAGTCTACATTTTGTAAAAATAAAAGCAGACAGCTATTACACAGTTAATTATGCACAAAGTAAACATGCACAATTGGAAACAGAAAAATGCCACATAATGATGGATAACCCCAGATGTATGGTATGCACATCGAATCTGGAAAGGACACACTCTTGAATCTAAAATGAATGGAACATTACCTAAATGATTCAGATTGAAGGATTTAACATATTGCTTTACTTCTAATGCTACTTAGTCAGCAGATTTGTTATCTTGCCTCAGTTTATAGTAAATAAACATTATGCAAATGATTGGTCATGTTTCAAAACATATGGCCTGCACATATAATTACTGTTTAGGCACTTTGTTAAAAATTATTGGATGTGTATTTAAATTAGTTTGGTCAGCAGAGTGAATGAATCTTTCAGGAACACAGGACAGGCAAACAGTTGTTTGACAACAAATAATGACTGACCAAAAACTATTTTTTTTGGTTGCTTTTGGACCCTTTTGTATATATATATATATGTCCATATTCCTTTATTTATTATCCAATTTGTTCATTTTTTTCCCCATGTTCCCTACATGTTGAAGTTTCATTGTACACTGTCAGATTTGAGCTGGTCATTCTCTCTTTTTCTGTGGTTTTTGTTATCTGTATTGAACAAGATGAGTTAAAGAGTTATAGACACAAATCTAACAACAGTAAAGAATCAGGCGAAAATAGCTCGGACCCTTAAATATGGACCGTTTTTCATGGTTGGACATTCACTTATTCACCTGCAGCATTCACCTCCTGACAAGAAGCAAGAGCCAGCGAATAGTGATCTGTCACGTCGGATTCCATTTTCTTTTGTATTGCTGTCAATATACTGCAGTACACTAGGTGGTGCTGGTGCTTCATAAAGACTGTCTGCTCTAGCCTATATGAAGTGTGTTTCCTGAACAACAGCTGAACACAGCCTTAATTTAAAAATAGAAACCACAACATGTGAGTAATTGCATTAAGGTAGAATGATATCAAACAATATAATAAGATGAGAAAGACAGTAACAGGGACAACATACTCTCACTGGCTTCCCTGGTACATGCATGGGTCTGCAGGCTGAATTTTGTTTACAGGGAATGGCAGCTTGGAATTGTCCAGCAGATGGACATGTCTCGCTATAAAAGGGAACCACTGACATACCATGGGCTGTTGAACAGCCAGAGCAGAACCTCCTACGCTTCCTTGGACAATGAACCAGTTGTAACAGAAACAAACACCCAACTACCTCTGACCGCTGTGTGTGGACCGATATCAAGGCTTTTCATTTGTAGTGGGAGCAGGGATTAGTTTTGGGGTTTTAAGTCCCACCAGTACAGTAAGGTGTGTCAGCAGGACCTCCTGGAATAGCAGAGCTATTTTAACGGCTCCTTTTCATTTGTAACTTGGGTTTCACCAAGTTTTATTTTGCCTTTTTGTATATTTATATATTCTGTAGTTTTACACTATTGTGTAGTGGCCGCTATGGCAGCTACCATTGTTGGTTCCAGCCCGTGTCCACTTTGCTGATTATTGTAACAAATAAATCCTGAGGTCCTGAGCCTCGTTTTCAACGTCAGCTTCTATCAGCGGATTACCCTCACTCCCTTTTAAAGAGACTGTAAAAAAAAACTAAGAGAATGTCATTGGACGCTACATGAAGAGCGTGAATGTGTAATTTATAACCTCCTATTGCTGCAAGCTGTAACAACAGAATGCCTATTTGTAATGATGTTTTTAGGGGGAAGAAGCCTTAAAACTAAAAAAAACTCAACTATGCACAGAGACTAACCCATTGAAGGTATAGTTAATAACAAATCAAGGAATTATATTATACTGTAGAACTTAACATGGCTATGAGTCACGGCAGTCATGGGAACTATTATCCTTAAGCTTACAAAAGAAACAGCTCAAATTAGAAACTTGATGTTTCCATTTTAATGCATTTCTTTATTTTTTAAGCTTGAAGATGTTGTTTGTTTCATAGGAATAAAATATGCAGTTATTTGTCTTGAAAATGTATGCAGAATGTTATTATGGTGATAAGTAATAAACAAATCCATCTGATATTCTAAGTGACAAAACATCAAACATTTAATAAAATAGTACTGGTAATATAAAAAATAAAGACTATATTCTTTGTTTTCCTTAAAAAAACAGTATTTATTTCTAGCTATTGTTTAAAATATTGAAGACTTTTTTTCTTTCTATTAAGTGAATAAGCACATCAATAAGTGTGAGCTTATTGTAGGTTTTTTTTTTTGCTGTTTGTTTTGTCCAGAGGCAAAGCCACGGGCATATACAACCCAAGTGGGCTTGAGTCAAGATAAGCACAAACCATTGGGATCATATTTACCATTAAGCAGTTTGAAGGACATTTTTAGGGTTAGAGGATAGTAGCTTGTTTCTTTCTTTTACAATATACCAACCACACTGCAGTATATAGTATTCATATTTACACACTTTTAGTGTTGTGGATGCAATTAGTGCCATGTATATTACATTTCCATTATTAATTATATTATTAATGGTTCTGTATGTATTGCTGTCAGTTGGTAGTTATTAAGTACATATGTTCCTTCTGCCCATTTACAAATTTAGACATCAGACATTTTTTTAAATTTTTTTTATTGTACAATTCAAACAGGTGACAGTCCTAGCTGTCTGAATTCCTCAAAGAAAGCCCCATATTAGGAAAATATTAATAATCATATTAAGTGCACAGTTTTTAACACCTAAGTTATTTTATAAAGTTGGTTTATGTAGTGGTCTAGGCCTATAGGTGCATTAAGACACAGCCCTGGAATTGAAGGAAAAGCCCTACAGTTTTTGATGCAAAATTCCTGTTTCATATGCAAGGAAATTTAAGAGCTTCCAGGCCTCCTTTCACGCCTTATTACAACCTTATTTTCCAGAAAGCATTACAACATACCTGAAACAAAATACATATTTTAAAAAACACTGAATGTGGGAGTGTAAAACGTGACTCCTAATATTCTAGCTATGTTGTTTTAGTGGTGTTTTATGAGTAGATATTTCATTGGTTGTGAGCACTAATACCAAATTATTTGAAATAGTCAAACTGAATATATTTCAAAGGTATATGGGGATCATTTGGGGTACACAAATATCCTAAATATTTGTAGCCATCTTCAGGAGGAGGAACAATTGCTGCCCCAGGCCAAACTTGTGCCCCCAGTTTGTTCTTCTCCCACCCTTTATAAATCATTAATTTACAGTACAAATTGCAGAGCTTTTTAGTGTTTTCTGTGATGACATTTACTTCATGACATTGGCAAGTTATTTTTTGCATTTAATTAATGTGCCTTGTCTTTATATTTTGTTGATCTGTTGATAGTTGTTATTTGCTTATTTGTTATACAATATGTGTGTTACACCTGCACACATGTGTGTGTATATACTGTACACATATATACACACACACATACACGTATTATTATTATTATTATGTATTTCTTAGCAGACGCCCTTATCCAGGGCGACTTACAATTGTTACAAGATATGACATTATTTTTACATACAATTACCCATTTATACAGTTGGGATTTTACTGGAGTAATCTAGGTAAAGTACCTTGTTCAAGGGTACAGCAGCAGTGTCCCCCACCTGGGATTGAACCAACGACCCTCCAGTCAAGAGTCCAGAGCCCTAACCACTACTCCATACTGCTGCCCTACATATATATAGTGATATATAGTGACATCAGAACCCCCCCAACACACACACACACACACACAGAATACATGGTGCAGTTTTGCCCCCTCATTTTTAAACCTTGGGTTATTGTCTGTGTGGCTTTTGCTCCTCTGTAATTTCATGTTTATGGTACATAAGGATGGAACATGTGCACACTGTAAAGCGATTTATATATTGAGAAAGCAATAACAACAAGGCTCACCATGACTAAATGGGTGTTTATGCAACACCTGCTTTTGTAATGGATTCTGGCACTTTGTAATTGTCCGGGCCTAATTTTTATGAGCTTCCAGTGATTGAAGTATTCAGAAGTCTGTCCTTCTGTCACTGATGATGAGGGGCTGTTGTTTCCATTTATCTAGGGCAGATTCGAATGGTTAACAAATACCACTCACTGAACCTATAGCCAACAGAAAAATCAATAGTCCATTTCTACCTTAAAAGCCATTTTATCACTGAATTAATGGCTTACGGGCTTATTTTATATATATATATATATATATATAAAATGTATATAGGCACTGCACACTGAAGTCTTTAGTGTGATGTGTGTATTTGCGTATGTGCATTTTTGCTGTCCCAGTTTTTGTATAGATAAAACTGTCTATCACATTAGTCCAGGAAGCTGAAATCTTTGATTACTCACATTTTATACTTTCTGAAACTGAAAATCTGTCATTAGCAAACCTTTTCCTAAGTAATTTATCTTTAAATCCAACAAAATCGCTGGTGGTAGTGTGGTGCCACAATAAATTATGTCTAATGCCAGAGCCAGTCTGTTGACACTAGTAATGTGCTTTAATGTTATAGATTTTGCACAAAGTATCACACAATTCTGAGGATTGTTCTTTTACTTCATGTATGTAGTGTTGTTTATTGGCCAAAACTGAAATGCTACAAGAATAATATCCTGTAACATACCAGTTTAGTACTTCAAATAGAAAATCAATATCAGTCATTGTTATGCCTTTGAATGTTGGCACCTGCAATTATCACTATAGTTAGTGCTTAATTTACTCAATAATATTAACCCTTTAAATCTTAAATAGCCTTGCTGGGAAATTGACTACCCTCCAGGTCAGCATATTACATTTGAAAAGAACAATCCAAATCTTCAGAAGTTGCAATTGTGTTTAATTCAAATAGAGATAATAGGTCTTTACATTAAACTGAATATATAAAGGCTGCATATATCCACCAGTCTAACTATAATATCCAAATATCCCTATAATGTCAACAGTAGAGTTTTAATACAGTGGCCTATATTTTTCCTTATGGATAAATTGCAGGCAAATTCCCCCCTAAATAGTACAGTTAATATAATACATGGCCAATTTGCCCATAGTGTTAAATTAGGCCCAGTTTGTCTGTATGTATTAATGCATAAACAGTATATATGTATGCCTCTTAAGTAAAACTCAAGCATTTAAATGACAGCAATAATTATAGCATGCTTACATTTTAACATATTTACTGGGAAAATAAAACCCTTTCTACAGGATATACAATGCTTCTGAAGTAATATAATCTAGTGCAAATAAGTTATCGTAGCTAAAAGGATGTTAAAATATGTTGCTTTTGCCTTTTACAGACAGCCGCCTTCTGCCAGCATCCCACTCATAAACTCCCTCTCCATCCACACTGTCTCCGACTTAGTCTTGCTCTGGGAGTTCTTGTTAAAAAAAAAAAAAAAAAAAAAAAAAACTGGAACAAATCGCAGGCCCTCCCACTTCCCGAGATAGTAACTCTCAAAACTCAAAAATTTTAATCAGCTTCCCAAGGCAATACATTATCGTGTTTAGTTTTTAACCCTTTTTAGCAGCAGAGTGCTTTATGAGGATATCCTCAGTTCATTAATTAGTATAATAAATAACAACTTAGATAAGTGGAGGCAAATGAATCGTTCCCTCTACAGAAAAATAAATTCAATTGGTGGAATTCATCACAGGTTAATGAGCTTCCAGTCCTGTGTTTTCGCTCTGTCTATATGCTTACTCTACTGAATGAATGAATGGACAGACAGTTAATCTAGAGTGGTGGTGGGCAACCGTTGGCCCAAGAACGCATCTACCTGCAAGGCCCCTCATCCAGCTGAAAAAAAAAAATCCCTCGGCCCGCGACACATCTACCAGCCCCACTCATCCATCCCAAAAAAATCCCTAAGAACGAAAGTGAGTTAATGCTCTCTTCCATTGATGAATATAACATCAAAACACAAATGTACACTGCTTCTTTAAAAAGTGTATAACTTACTGTGTTAACAGAGTGCCGTTGCAAGGTATGATGTGTGGGGGATGTGGGGAGGGTTAAACCCAGCTAGGTAAAGACGGGGATTGCAGTAACCACACACCGACCATGAATTTTGCAGACATTAAAGGTTTGCTGACATAAGGGGGTTTAACAGTAGAGTCTTGAGCAAAATATGGGAGAAAATTTGTCCCGGAAGAAGGGTCCAAAATACGGGAGAATCCCGGGTCTGCCATTGCACCACCTGCAGTTTATCTAACTACTGAATCAACTGGACACTTAACATGGAGACCTCATCTTACACGATGAAGTACGTTGGCTAAGCAGAGGAAGGTACTGGAATGTTTCACTGCACTACTCCCATCTATCTGGCAGTTTCTTATTTAGCGTTCCCAAGCACAGGCTGAACTTGACAATGAACAGTGGGTGCTGGATTTGACATTACTCACTGATATCACCGGTCATCTCATCAAACTTGGCTGTGCAGGGGAAAAATCACCTCCTACCTCCCCTAATTGCCAGCGTCATAAAATTCATGCTACAGTTACAGTTAATGTCAGCTCAGCTGCAGTCTCACGATTTCACGCATTTCACCCATCTTAAAGAAGCAATGAACTGCTCTGATTGCCGGCGAGACAGAGTATGATGCATCCATTCACGCAGGCATGCTTACTGGACTGGCGGAGCATTTTGAAAAACTGCTTTCATCACTGAATGAGCTGAAGCCATTCATGTCATTGCTTATAAACCTATTCGGTGTTGACTTTGTTAACAGTGGAAATGTGTACCAGAGGCTTGGGCTTGACAAGAAAAATGAAGAAGTCATCAACCAGCTGAAGAAAGAGGACATTCCTCAACTATGGCAAACCTTTCCAGGCCCTGTTTTGCACCTTTGCGCTGCCTATACATGCGAACAGACATTCTCTGTGATGGGAAACATCAAAAACAACATGCTCAACAGACTGACAGACGGAAACCTCACTGCTGAGGTGTGATGTGCCTGCACCTGCCTTACTCCTAACTTCAAAAAGCTAGTGCAAAATATGATCACACAGAAGCTGTATTAAGTAAGTATTTAAATGCTTTTTCTTTTTTATTGATGTGTTCAATCCTTTATTACATGCTTAATGTTTATATAATGTAATATACAGCTATTTAAATTAAAATGTGTAATTTTGCCTTGTAAATGCGGTAAAGGGGGTCTTGCAGCCCTTGGAGTTGTTTGAGGGCCGGACCTCCGGCCCTCTGATTAGCTTAGTTTGTTCACCACTGATCTAGAGTATATGCAGTGCATACACGAAGATAAACAGCAATGTGTGTGAGAGAGAAGGGTATGGATGGTATCTGTACAATTGTGACTTCTCCATTAAGGGCTCTTGGGGTAGCCTTCCAGTCATGAGAAAGAAAAAAAAAATAGTTTACTTAGCATTGATTAGTTATAGCAAGTTATTAGGAAATTTTGGGTATTCAAAATGCATGATAGGAAAACCTAAAAATCAAATGGGGTCACTGATCACTTAAGCAAACTTTCCTCCATACACTGTGGTTATATAAACAGTATACGTCATAACGTGCATGGAGTGCTGTGGTTATTTCACTCGTGAGGGTGGTTGTAAACAACCCACCCCCTTTCAGAACTATAGTTCTCCTTGAACGCTAATGAAATATCCTTTCACTCTTACATTTTTTTTTTCTTCAATTAAGTTTATATTATTTGCTATTAATGATACCATCAATTTGTTAATAATTATATTTCCTGAACTCAAGAATGTGAATTCTTTAGCTTCTGGTTTAATTATAACTGTTTGAATAATAATAAGTAAAAGAACACATTCTGTAATGAAAAAATCTGATTTTGGTGTTAAAATAGTTGTTTAATGGTTGTCAAATCAGCTAAATCCATCAGGTACACAGGTAAGTAATATACAAGGGCATTTTCTAAATTAGTTCGTTATTTTAGCTTTTCAGAATTATCTATGTACCTTGGCTCGAAATTAGACACTAATTGATCTCCCAGGAAACCACTGTAGGAAAAAGAATGAGACCTTCCCCAAAGAATACAATATCATTTCTGATATTCAGCCAAAAGATACCTAGTGTCATATTAAAGTTAGGATGATTTTATCCAAAGCGACTTACAGAGCCTAAGGGGTGAACTATGCATCAACAACTGCTGTTGCATAGTCACTTACAGTAGGACCTCGGTTTTACGTATCATCCTGGGATACATAAGAAAACACTGGGTGTAACTATCCCTGTATGCCTATGCACACTATAGAATTAATATTCCGTTAAATATGAGCATCCAGTGTCCTAAAGCACGACTTCATATTATAAGTAGCACTGCACTGGTGGTGTGGCTTCTGGCTTAACAAATAACTGCTCATCATTATATGTCAATTGCCAGAAATCCTGCAAGGTTTGTCTAACAACTCGTCTGAAATCCTTTACAATCTACCTGACCTTATTATCAGAAGCTGGAAGTGATATCCATGTGCACTACAATGAAAACAAAGGAAACTGTTATATTTTTAAGGAAGTACTTTCTACCGCGGAGGAATGGCAATTCTAAAATGCATCAAAACTAAAAATAAATCAGAAATAATATACACATTTAATATCTTCATTGACATACAATATAATGACATACCTGCCACATACGGGATTACCAGAGATATTTTACAGACTAGTGTGGGCTTCAGCTTGAGCTCAATAAATGTGTCGGATACTGTTGCTTAATTAATGACTATGAAATTATCTCTGGGCCCTTATGATTAACTGCGTTTCTTTCTTTATGTATGATAAATACTGTAATTAGGGCTTGAACTATATCTTTTATGAGAACTCGAAATACTGTAATAAATCACTCACCTTTTAAAGGAATGCATTTGTTTTGAGCCAACTCATCATGTAACCTGTTGATTGTGCAACGTTTCAAAGGCTTTTAAATATTGCTGTTTGAATGTGGCAATAATAAACAGGTATGGAATACTCTACTTCCTATAGAAATGAAAAGTAACTAACAAACCATTAATCAGTGATAATCACTGATGCTTTATGATATAATTTATGTTATGTATTTAATTTAGCAAAATATGTGTTATCAATAACAAAACAAACATAATTACCCATAAACAATTAACATTAACTTATTAATGCTTTCACAAGTTTTTACAAAGGAGAGTATGGAGTGTTAAAGGGACTAGGAGCTCTTAAAATAAACAAATCCCCTGGGCCAGATGAGATCCTCCCAACAGTACTCAAAGAAATGAAAGTTGTTTACAAAGCACTAACCAAGATCATGCAACAGTCTCTTGAGACAGGGGTTATACTGACAGACTGGAGAATTGCAAACATAATACCGATCCATAAAAAGCGAGACAGAACCAGGTAACTACAGACCAATAAGCCTGACTTCTATTATATGTAAACTTATGGAAACTATAATAAGATCCAAAATGGAAAATTACTTATATGGTAATAGTATCCTGGGAGACAGTCAGCATGGTTTTAGGAAAGGGAGATCATGTCTAACTAACCTGCTTGATTTCTTTGAGGATTCAACATCAACAATGGATAATTGCAAAGCATATAACATGGTTTATTTAGATTTCCAGAAAGCTTTTGACAAAGTCCTGCACAAAACATTAATTCTCAAACTGAATGCAGTAGGGATCCAAGGAAATGCATGCACATGGATTAGGGAGTGGTTATTCTGGGGTTAAAAGGCATGTAATATGCACACAAGCTAAAATAATTGAATCTATTCAGTCTTGAAAAAAGAAGACTACGCGGCGATCTGATTCAAGCATTCAAAATTCTAAAAGGGGCATTCAGAACAGAAAATAGAGAATTGTGGGAATCTGGAACCAACTCCCCAGTAATATTGTTGAAGCTGACATCCTGGCATCCTTCAAGATGCTGCTTGATGAGATTCTGGGATCAATAAGCTACTAACAACCAAATGAGCAAGATGGGCCTCCTCTCGTTTGTAAACTTATTTTCTTATGTATCATTTGCAAATCATTTGTACCAGTTACATAGTTAATTTAATGTAGAAAGAGATCTACTGTTGGCAGTTAGTTTTAAACATATTTACTTAGACTTGAATTCTCTGCATATGTACTGCTTATGTACATTTCATTTATGTATTCAGACATATTTTTCTATAGTATTATATAATGAAAAATACAAGCATGGGACATTTTCTAGAAATGACAGCACCTGCAACACGTCTGAATTTAAATTCCTCCAAGTCAAATATTGAATACGGAAGCATCCTAAATGAGAAGGATGGTAAAGTTTAAACATCAACTGAGCGTTAATGAAAAACTGTAGCTCGAATCTGACAAGCTTTGTTTGAAAGGCTAATTATGCATTCATACAGTAGACATTTGATTGCTTGTTATACAGCACCTAACATCAACTGTAGTCTGATAACTCAACCACTCTGTATGCAAAGAGACATAATCACATTCGAGTGAGCAATGCTTGCAGTTTAAAATGGACAGCTATAGCTCAGATGTATCCACAACCCCTGGCAAATTGTGTAAAATTAAGCTGTACGTTAAACATGAAAGAATTAACTGGCAGATTTTCAGCATATTTGACATAGAATCCAGGGTAAACCTATGTGCTTTGGTAATTTATTTAGAAATGTTATGTCTATTTGCTCCACACTGCCAATCCCTCCACTAGCACAGTACAGTTGGAATAGACCATTGTTGTTACATCCTCAATTGGGTTATGTCTAACAAATTCCATAAATCTTTCCTGTTGATGAGCACTTCCATTCAGTGTATATGCATGAAATGTACATATTTTAAAGAAACATGTTACAGAAAACACGTGTTGTATTTCTAAAAAAGTGGAACCATACTAGATAAAATAAAGTTCTATTGGGTGATCCCCCTGTGGCTCACCTGGTAAAAGCACGGCTGTGTGGAATGCAGAGTTATGCGCATTATCTGCAGGGACTGTTTTTCCTTACAGTGGTAGCCAAATCTGACCCCCATTTCACTTTCAGTTCTCCTGAGCTATTCTGGGGAATAGCTGCCATGAAAAACATAATTGGGCATTCTAAATTGGAACGAAAAACAGGAGTCATAAAACAAAAAAGTGGTTAGCACTCCTTTAAGTGACCTGGGAGCTCAACCTTGTTGACAGGTAATAAGCATGCATTCCAGAATGCAACTTTGTGCATGAGTAGCTTTCATTGATCTACTGTAGCTGGACATTGGTTTACCCCTGAAGATGCTTACAAGGTATTGTATACAGCTATGGCCAAAAGTTTTGCATCACCCTATAGAATTAACTATTTTTGCTTCATAAAGTTGAATTAAATCTGCTGAATAATATTATGTTAACATATTGAATTACATACCGCTTTATAGTTTTCCATATACTTAATGAAAAACTGACAAAAATTGAAAAATGTGACATTTCAAAATCTAACATAAAATACTATATGTTCATATAGGTTTTTTTTAAAAAATTATTATTATATCTCAATCCTAAAATTGTAGGTGATGCAAAACTTGTGGCCATAGCTGTAGATTGGCTTATATTTTTGGCTTATATTTTTCTGTCATAGTTGTTTGGCCAAAACACCTACGCCTTATTGTTTTACCTTTTTGAATCAGGATTCAACTGATTGTTTTTATATTTCACTTTCAGCAACTTTTTGGGAAAGGCTTTTGACCTTTATTGCTCAGGGTAATGTCACTGAAAGCTTTGCATGCATTGTCAGTGTTAACATCCCTCCATATGATGTGCTCCCAAATTGCAGTGAAATGCAATTAATGCTAAGCAGTGGGATATTAAAAGCCATATTTGTCACTGTCTTTATCATTAGCTCTTCTTGATTGCAGAACTGATTAGATGTCTTTCAAATGAAAGTATTACCATGCATGAGTCTACTGAATGGTGTTCTAAGATTATTTATGTTGTTTAATAGAGCTTTATCACATAAAAAATGGAAATGTCAATTTTATTTTATTTTAGTGGGAATCTCATGAAGTTTAGAACATCACTTTGCATATGGCAGTTCTGGAAATGCTAGTGTATTCAGGAGAAGTTCCTTCTGTATAAAAACAGGCATGTGAGTACAGGGTAAAGGGCAGCAGGATATAGGGGAAGTTATTAACCTGTTGTAGAGAGCAGGGGGTATTCACTAATAATTAATTTTCGCAAACACATAGAAACGTGAATAAAGCAATTTATGTAACCAGGTAGTAGTTAACCCCTTTGCTCTTTAATGCCATCTTGGATATTTAATTAGCAACAAGTTCAACCAATGAAACAATGTGTAGCTAGTGGGTGAAGCCACGAGGTGACAAATCAGGATAGCCTACTTTTGTCTACACTAGTAATTACATAAAGGCATATTGATATAACAGGCTATCTTGTGATTTCCATTACGTGAGAGTAGGTGTTAAAACTTCATGCTGAGATTGGACTCAGCTCTCACCAAGATAAGCTCCAACTAAGACATAGCTTCTTTTACTGTAAACTAATGTGATCCATCTGCGTTTCTTTCCATCTGTCGATGTAGATATCCTTCTGCCTGGTGTTGATGGCTGAAGTGTAATGCTGGCTCCAGGGATCAACCACAGTGCGACCTACCTAGCGCATAAGCATGACAGCCATCTGGACTGAGCTGAGTAGGGTACTTCTCTGGGGTCTTCAAGTGGGCACCTTCCATCCTTGGTGTTTTGTTGATCAGCCCATGACCGCTTAAGAGGGCTTCACAGTGATTCTGGTGTCCCAGCATCACCGTCCCCCACCCCCTCTGTCCCCCACTCAGCTAAGCACAGCTTACTTACCTTCCTTTACATCAACAGTTTTTTTATTTGTGTGCTTGAGGTCCCCAACCAGAATCTTTCCGTCTCAACCACAGCCAGTTGCTGCTCCTCTCAGCTGCTTCAGATATGTTCTTCATTACGCGTAGCAACTCTTGACCACTGAATCCAATGTCTCTGAGAAACTGAGTTGTGGAGTGTGCCACAAATCCTCAACAACTCACCTCTACTGGGTAAACCTGGACTCTCCATCCTCGCTGTTCCGCTTCAGCAGCTGGTTGAGCTTACCGAAATTTCTTCCTTTCGTACGCCTCATCCACAGTATCCTCTCATTGCACTGTGTGATAAAGAGAGAAAGAACCGATGCTGTAAATCTCCCTCCCGATCAGAAAGGGTGCCGTGTAAGGTTGATAGTACGCTTCCCCATAGACGGGTCGACTCGACGGTGGGCGGAAACAGGAAGTCAGCCATCTTGTTGGGGGCATATAGCTGTCAGTACACGAAACGACTCAATTGGTTACACCGGGGCACCAAGCTGATTGCAGCTGAATGTGTGGGGTACCAGATAAACTATGCTGTACCAGGCTTATTTAAAGAAATACATATTTCAGGAATCATAACAGGAAAAATATTCCAGTCACTGGTGAATAATGGCTTTCAATTTGTCCCCATAACATTTCCAGCTGTATCTTTTATAGATCTAATGGGGTTTTATGAGTTTTTATGTATTTATGTATTCCTACAATCAGGCAATTTTAGTCTTCTCTTCTGCAACTGCCTGATTTACAGATTCTCATTTCCACTCACTCTCTTAGTCCATGTTCTTGTATTTATGTAGAGTGCTCTTTCTTTTGTTTTGCTCTGGTTCTAATAAATACACCAATCTACAAGAGAAGCAGTTACATTACACTGTTTATTATGTATGTATGTTAACACTCATTTCATACAGTGACAAATGTTGTGTTTTCCACAACACCAGACATATTGGAGAACATTGTGACGGTCCTTTCCATAGCTGGGGCCTTTATCATTGAAGTTGATGTTTATAATATTTTTAATACCTAGAAGTTAAAAGTATGCCTGCAGCCTCAATAGAGCTCTCAACAAGTCTTCTCTCTAAGTACAGCTGGTATACCAGTGTAACCATTAACCTGTCCCCATAAAAACACTCTACCCCAGCAGATTTAAGAAATGTGTTCTGTGTTAATTCTTACTAATTTATTTGCCTTACTAAATTCATATCAATATGTGGAAACAGGGTCCGTTGTATCATTTCTTTGGATGCCACAGCACTGGTAAGAGGGTAATTATTAACTTGTTTTATTACAAGTTTAGTGCTTAGATGGGCATTTAATAATGCAATATGAGGAAGCAAGCAATGTGACTACCCCTGTCAGCACATATTGGTTGATTTTTGTAACCATTGTGTGTTGTTCAAGGGGCAGGTGGAGAAGCGCACCTGTAAGCGCAGATAGCTTTGTGATAGATAGGTGTCTGCTTTGAAAAGTATCACACATTGGATACTTACAGATACATCTGTGAATAGCATGTACATAGTTATATTTGTTCTATAATTGGTGTTGGTTCAAATCTGTGCACTTTCTTTTCTCTTTTGTATTTTGCAGTTGTCAAATAAATAGTTATAAAATACATAAAATTGTTTTTGGTTATTTTTCTCACTTGTTTTCTTTGTTAGGGGTGTCTTATTAATTTACAATAAGTTTGGAACTTGGGTGATTGCTCTAAAGTTACTCTAACTCAGCAAAACCAATAAGTTTATTTTTTTTTACAGTTTTTTCCCCCTCATATAAATAGTAAAGAAATGAATAAAAATATGTTTTTGGTTTAAAAAATGGGTATAATTTTCTTTCCTCAGAGTTTCACTTTGATTATATAGTGATTTGAAACATGTTTTATGTAAATAAAGTCACATTAATTCAATTTGAACAGCACATGGTCTAAAGTGTTATTTTATTCCCCCTGGCAGGGTCAAAATAATTGCACTGCAAAGGGTTAATGGGATGGTAAAGAGTGTCCCCCTCCTCCTCCTTCCTGTCTCCTGATCACTACTGATATTTTCTTGCATCTAATCTCAATCTTCCATCAAAGCTGTTTTTCTCCATTCGATGATTTAGTCATGGAATCCCTTTGTCTGTCTGCCTTCTTTGGTTTTCTCTTCTGTTCCGAATTAGCTGTCCCCTCTCCTTCAGTTTTCCATCCCTGGGTCTTCATTCCTGCGACCTCTCTCTAGTCCCTGATTCACATTATCTCCTCTTTTTTCATACCTCCAAACCAGACCAGCTCTGCCAGGGAATTTGTGCACGTCTGTAAACTAAACTCTCCCCTTTGTCCTTATTCCTACCTATCCCGCTATCAATGCTAACTGATATCATAACAAAAAATCAGTTTTCTACTTATCTTTCCCCTCTAATTTCTACAGCTGGTCTGCCCCCTCAATTCTATTCCCCTCATTCATTTTGTATAGGTGCGGCAACCTTAGCAGCTAAAGTTAATTATCAAAAAAATGCAGTTCCTTATCAAAAAAATGGGGTGCTGGTCTTCCTCCGCCGTGGAATCTTACATTTGTTTTTTACTTCCTGATATTTATTCAGCCCAACAGATTATTGCTAGTATGCCCGGAGTGGGGGGTTATCTCTCCGCCGGGACCACCAGAGGTTTCCTCCCTTTAAAAGGGGGGGGTGGGGTGGGGGTCTTCTCCGCAGAGCAGGTAAGTCCTTTATTAAAAAAAAACAACAGATTGTCACTAAATACCATATGTTTCTTTAGTAAATCTTATTTTATTTATATTTTGCATTGGTGGTACAGATGCGGGGAGCTGGGGGTCCTCTTTTGGGGGCAAGTGACAATCATTTCCCAACCTTAGGTCCAGCTGAGCTGGCCTCGGCCTCTGAGAGGAAGGTTGTCCGAGAGCCAGAGGGGACTCCTGGCCAAATCTATCTTATCAATCTCTCTATCACTCCAGGTTCCCCCATGTGGTGTGCAATTCTGCTCTGGCCACAAGCAAGTGCATGGCTAAGTATGTGAACTTGCCACACACACTGAATGCATGCCTGCCACAGACTCCCCTGGGTCCTAAACCTTGGGTCCTAACCCTAAAACTTCACTTTGTTTTCACTAAAGAACTGGATTTTCACCACGAGCACTAGAGCACGCATTGTGGACTGGTGTTTGTGTTTGTGTTACGTGTGGGTGAATTAAAACAGGACTGTTATTATTTCGTAATAAATAATAAATAAAATATGTGTTCTTTCAAATAAAACAAAAGTGAGATGTGCTTTCCACAGTTTATAAAAATAAAGTAAATTATGCTTTAAACATAATAAATTACGGCCAGAGACTAGGCTTGTGAATTTAATATTCACCCTGTGACACACAGGGTGTGTGTTATACACATTGTGCAGCACACTATATTGTAATAATTACTGTACTAGAGTCAGGTTAATATCAAAACAAACCAGAGTCATTTTTCAATTAAGCACATGAATACAACGTGAAAACAAAAAAAAACTAAGAGACAAATTAAACAAAACTGCAGACTTATTATGAATGACCTCATCTCACCTGCAGGGGTCAGCATTGTTTGTAACAGCAGCGAGTCACATGATACTCTAAAGCTCATCATCCACAAAGAAACATGTTTAATCAAATTTTCTCAGGAAACATTTTTTAGCAACCCGTGTTAATTCCTACTATACAGAATGCATGGAAGTGTTAATGCAATGAAAATATGTTATATAGACATATAGATGCATACTGTAAACGAGCCTGTACCACTCGCGGTTCGTTGCTCCTTTAAAAACAGACCCCGGACACAGAAATGAATTTTTCCATCACTGACACACTATTTTTAATAAACGAAACAAAAACAAAATAAACGCCTAGCTCTAATGAGCACTAACTATACACTTTTGCAGGTCCCCGACTAACATGCAGGACAGCTAAGCTGTTTACCTGACCTACAAAACATACCAACACTTTTTAAACAAAAACACGTAAACCAAACACAGGTTTAACTTTTGCACCGTACCTTATCACAGTAAACGACATACAGTCGGGCTTTTCACACAGCAGCCTCGAGCAGACTGACTGCTTCCCTTTTATATCCTGCACCAGGCTCTAATTTTCAATAATTGCCCGGTGCAGGTGAGAATTAAACAAACCAATAAAACAATTAACAAAAATAATTAAACAAAATGTGCATACGTACATGTTTTATGCAGGGAGGAACCAGACCCTCTCCCTGCTATCTTACAATACATATCAATACATTTTAGATTTTAGCAAATGCCAAAACTAGGTGGAACTTGATTGGTCACATTATCAAAGAGTTGCTCAAATAATCTCTCTTCATTGGCCAAAAATGAAACGCTTCCTCATATACAGTATGTTGGACCACGGTTTCTAAGCGTTTGGAATGCTGCCCAAAATGACTACGTTAACAGTCTTAGTTTTGTTCTCAATGTATAATGTAAATTCTCAATGTATAATAAACATTGTTTGCTTTCTTTGCATTCACCAACAGTTTAATTTTATCAACCAAAATTGCACTGTAGTGTATATTCTCAATGCCAACCTGAAGGTAGTGTAGAGGGAATTGTTGTTCGAGCAGACTTATTTACAAGTTGATGTGTTTTATTCCCTAACTATAACACTTTAAGCTTTAAATTGCTTCTGTATTGTAGCCACATGATAAGCCTATCAATGACTCTATTTGCGCGTGCATATAAACCGTCATTTAGTTAGTAACATTAATTTATTCTCTTGCCCAACAGATCTGTAAACAGTACGGGTTATATAAATTGCTAAACCTCTCTTTACTTTGATTGAGCCATAGGTTAATCACATTCCCGTTGCTTCTTTTCCACTTCAGAGAAGGGCAATACCACATTCAATCTTCTTCACTGGGTTCCTCTATCATTAAGAGAAATGGCATTTGTCAATTCATTGCTCTGGTTGCCCCCTCTTCATTTCACATATCAAATTGAGGTGGTGCAGGTTGAAGGTATCCAACAGTTGTTTCAATCACCCAGTACTTCAATCACCCAGGTCATTTCTGCCTAATACACTCATCTCAGAGATATACGTTCTACAGCATAAAGACTTCACCCACCGTTGTCAAGGGCAACCTCTAATTCACTTTGTTGTTTACATTCCCTTATACAAGTTTTCTAGATTGAACCATGATAAAAGAAAACACAGTGAAAGCATGGTAAAGTACAAATGAGTATGCAAAAGCATTGTAAAAGCAAATCCCTGTAAAGTCGTTGTATACGTGTGATACCACCACAGAAATGTATCACAGTAAACTGAGGGATTACTGTATATTATTTTTATTTGTAATGTTTGCATCAATAAAATAGCTATCTAGGGACTTAACTCATGCCATGCTTTACAGACAAGTAGGCCATTTCAGACACCTTAGCCTGAATTATTGAATGAAGACATTTCTCAATAATTTAACTTTGAAGGACTGTTAATGGTATGTACATGTATTAAAATACTGTATGAAATTTCAGCAAGCTGCCCCATGTAAGACTGAGGTGATTGCTTTTTATAATATAAGTTACACAGCGATGATTAAGTCTTTCAACATTTCTATCGGTATAGGTCACGTATAAAGTTACATTAAAAAAAATAGGGGAAATTTAAAGGTGACTGGCCTCTGCTGAGCTATTTTTTTTATGTCTATTTGTGTATTTATCCTTTTTTTCAGTAAGCTTTTGAAGTTGTAATAGTCAAAAAGTGTCACATCCTAAACTTTATTTTACAAAAGCATAATGTACATCAGCTTCACAAATAGAGCATTGCAGCAGGTAAAGATGCAACAATTCTTCAATGCATCGATTATTAATTATCAGTCCTTAAATTTCCAGAGCTTCAATTACACATTGGTGAATCGATGTACCAAATTATAGCCCAATTTGAAGTCTTCCATTGACTATGCAGTTATGCGCTTATATTAGTGCTAGTACGGTAGGTAGCCAAAGTCAGCATGTTGCTAGGATACAAACTTTTGGCTTTTGGATTTGTGTTGAACAAGTCACATCTGTAAAAAATATTTACATTCTATTTACATTTTATTTATACAATCTTGGTTTAAAAATTAAAAGGGACACAATTATTTTATTTTAAAAAAATGAAAAATCTTACATAAAGACTGGTATTGAGGTAAAGGAAAGGGAGGGTGGAAAAGCATTGTTTGGCAGTTTATTGGATTTCATGTAGATAGTACATTATTTTGATATAAAATGTTAACAGTAATGTTAATTAACCAGTATATTTCAGATTTCATTTAAAAAAAAATATATTATCATTAATTGAACTCAAGTCCTACTGAGGAATAAAAAGTGTTATTAAATTTGCCTTGCTGTTTAACTACTATGCACAGAAGTGTTTTTAGTTATTGGATCTTATGATCAAAACCCTAATGTTTGATTATTGTCGATTAATGTGTTTGTGATAATCGATTAAAAAATTAGCTAGCCACTAGTAGCATGACATTTTTTTTTATTATCTAGCTCTTACAAATGCTTTTCCCTATAAAGGAATTATTATCAGTTATGAGTTTAGTGCTGCTTTCTAACAAGTCTGCATATGGATACAATCATAGACCTTTGATATACATGAGTTTGAATGTACAAAAGCTACCACTCCTATACCTGTCAAGATATAAAAAGCCCTAGTCTTTGCAGATGATATCAGAAAGCTAGTCAGGGAGTGACCAGTCACCACTTATCCCTCTGGCCTACAATATATCATGAAAACAGAATTCTGTTGGGGATTTGTGTGGAACAGTTGGAAAACTTCCAAATGGTGTTCAGTGCAATACTGTTTATGCATGTGGAATGACACCCATCTGTTTCTTAACAGAAAGCAATTGTGTCCCAAGTAGGGTACTACAAGAAATCCTCATGCCCACAGTATGACACAATTGTTCATACCAAGTAACATGTGTTATCTAAAGTGCCAGTGAAGAGAAATAAATGGCACTTACCAAAACATTATCTAGAGCCCCTTTCACACTGGCATGCTCTACCCGGGTCACGACCCGGTGTCATGTAGATTGGCTACATGATTTCACACTGCTTTATGAAGAAGCAGGGTCGACCTTGGTGACAGAAGAAAGTACACATGCCCCCGAAGCAGCAGCGTTCACATGATCGCCCTTTCATCTGTTAAGCTTCTCTGGATTAATTCGTCGGCCCAAATGTTGATAAGAGCAAATGTTTCTTCTGCAATCTGGCTCATGATGTGTCTCAATCAACAGAAATATGGCTAAACAGAATAAACAATAATGTTCCTTGCGGAAGTGAAACCTACACGAAAGTGTGGCTGGTACGTGGTTCCACAGTACGCGGGATTGTGACCTAGGCAGCCAGAACCAGGGTTGGGACCCGGCTAGGAGCGCCAATGTGAAAGGGGCTTTAAACTTCTTTGCTTCTTATCTGCAGGGTGATAACAAATTTAATGTTATTAAAGTTATCCCAACCATGCAGTGGCCATATAAAGTATTTAATACAGTAACATGTTTTAACAGAATAATTAAACATGTTATAGTGGTATTCCTTATGTTGCATGTGGCACTGTTCTACCCCAATTTTGCCTAAAAGCCTAATTAAGATCCCTCCCAGAACAGTATCACCACAACACATCCAAGACTTGGCCCTGGTGCCCCTCTAACAGCACCCCTTCTGGGTCTTGATGGAAATGCAGCCCCCAGGATAGCCTTCTGCATGGACCCACCCAGGAACTGCTGTCTAAAAGTACAAGGAAAGTTCTCAGTAGTCAGACCAATTCCAATAATCTCTTATTAAAATAAACTAGAAAAGTCTTTAAGTGTAAACATACAATATACAAAACCGAAAAATCATATAGCTTAGTCAAAAATAAATAATTATACCAAAATAATAATTGCTAGATAACCAAACAGTGCATTATAAAAATGTAAACAAAAAGCACACAAAATAATCATAACGTGCACACACACTTGTTGCACCCTGGAACACTTATTCATGTCCCATTAATATATGCCAACAATTACTATATTGTTTGGAAAGTAATGATTTCACACCAAATGTTGTGATGCAGGGCACAAAATTCTGGAACCTCTGTCAGATACAGTCACAATGTAGACACTGCAATTTGATTTGTTAGTGTCAGGTCTGAAAGGTTACCAATGATTCAGTATCAGCAACTTGGCTCAGTAACGCATTCTGTAAAAACGTTTCTCCTACCCTCCGTCCTAGTCTTACTCCCCCTCATTTCCACTTGTGTCTTCTGGTCCTGGTTTCTGTGCTGTGCTTAGGGTATTGACTAGGGTTAACTCAATGGCTATTGCCTTGGCTAATTATTTTTGTTTTATACCTTTCAAAAACAGAAGGATTGTTTTTATTTGTGTCTTTAAGGGAGTTAAGAGGCAGCAACGCTGTTTCCTTGGTAACAACAAATTAGAATGTTCTAATCTTGCTTATTGTTCAATATTATTTTAGTAGTTAATAAAATTGATACTATTAAACAGAAGGACACAAGGAACTATTTGTTTTCAGATTTTTTTTCAGGAGAAAAGACAAGATCATTTCAAACATTCTGGTGGATTGTATACTGCTGTGATGATATATGTTATACTATATATAGGTTATATCATATATTGCATTTTCAAGTGCAAAACACATTTCTACGTGGAATAAAACAATGTTAAAAAAAACAATTAAGGAACAACTTAGCTGCTTAATGGAGGTTTTTTTTCATTTAAAAAATAGGAACAAATGGTTTGAAAAAACTTAACCTGTCAAATTGACAGTACAGGAAGCAAACAATCAGCCACAAACAACAAGAGGTAACCTGCTTAGGCCAAAAAAAACAATGTTGTGTTTCTGGTAACGATGTGAAAAAATAGGGTAGGTAGGTGGGTACAGCCCAAACCTTTTCTGAAAATAGAAAAAAATACTAGGGTAGGCAAGTAACGTTAATTTGTCTTTATTAAAAATTTATGAAAATCTTTTACTTGAATATTATTTTTAGTTAATAGGGACTATTTTCTATTGTGGAAGGTGATTCCTCAAAATGTTAATAAATCTTTAGAAACTATATAGATTTCTCCTTTGTTTTTTATAAAATGTTTATAAATCTGTTTTATAAAAGCAATAAGGCACTTGAGGGCTTGGGTTGTGCTGGATATTGTCACTTCTTGGTTGCTTGCAGGCACTCATCTGCATCTCGTGCCTAACAAAGCACCAAGAAGTGACAATATCCAGCACAACCCATTCCCCCTCGTGCCTTATTTCTTAATTAGAAATCACTGCACAGAATTTACAGAACCGGTAGACATGTTGTTTACAGTTACAGTTACAGAGTTACAGTAACTATAAAACTGAGTGACCAACTACCTGAAAATATGGATGTCTCTGAAGATACTGAACCATCAAAGAAATCCCAAATGTAGTAAGTAGACAACCAATTTGGATGAAGAACAATTAAATGAACTGGAAAATAGCAAAAGGAAAAAAAAATACAAACAATCGCTGTCTTTCAGTACTGGCTAAAACAGAAACCAATTGAAATAGATGTCTCAACTGTGGAAAATGCACATCTAAGGGATTTCTATGGAAATGTAAGACATGTTGTGACAGGGAGAGAATCCGAGCTGCAAGTCTCCCTCCCGACCAGAAAGGGCGCTGTGTAAGGTAGGTGGTACGCTTTCCCATAGACTGGTTGACTTGACGGTAGGTGGAAACCGGAATTCGACCATTTTGGAGAAAGTGCGTAGTTGCGAGATTACCAAATAGGTCCATTGTGATCAGCTGTGGGGCAGGCAGCGATTGGATAGACCGGGACGCCAGGCTGATCACAGGGAGGAGTTTGGCAGCACAAAGGGGATGCAACTACGTCAGTACGGCCCCTTACACTGAAGTTACTTACACTCCGGAGCGCTGTGTTTTGTTTTGGTGTTGGTGAGGAATAGGAGCTAGTGACCTGCAGCCACAGAGCCAGCACAAACCCCAGAGCACCACCCTCACTGCACAGCAGAGCACCACCCTCACTGCACAGCAGAGCACCACCCTCACTGCACAGCACAGCACCACCCTCACTGCACAGCACAGCACCACCCTCACTGCACAGCGCAGCACCACCGTACCCTTTTGAATAGCACATTTCCATGCACTGTGGGGAATAACTGTTGTAAATAATTGTTGTTTGTTTTCTGTTTGGGACTGAAAACCCGCCGTAAACACCCCGATACCATTGCTGGTAGAGGGGCAGATTTATTAGTTTTGTTTGAGAAATAAATTTAGATGTTTTGGATACTTGAGACTCTTGTCTGGACATTCACTTCCTTACCCACACCACTCACCTCCTGACAAATGCCCGAGGAGAAGAATATACAATTTCAAGCTTCATTATTCTGGAATAAACCTCTTTCTAAATGAAAACATACTTTTGCTATTATTATTATTTGTTTATTTTAGCAAATGCCTTTATCCAAGGTGACTTACCAAGACTAGGGTGTGTGAACTATGTATGAGCTGCAGAGTCACTTACAACAACATCTCACCCGAAAGATGGAGCACAAGAAGGTTAAGTGACTTGCTCAAGGTCACACAGTGAGTCAGTGAGTGAGGCGGGATTTGAACCGGGGACCTCCTCATTACAAGTCCTTTTCTTTAACCACCGGAACACACAGCCTCCGATACTTGGTGAAACTGTCAAAATACACACTCACCCCAACTTCTTCACTTTAAATAATGTCTCTATAACCGTTTGTAAAAATGCAAAAGACACTTATCACATCACAGACCTTGAAGAAGTAAAGAATCCGAGACAGCGCTTTCAACCATGCAAGTACCTGCCTGTGTCTATGTGTCAGATTCAAATATCTGTTTCTTTCTTTTCAACAATTTGTGGACTGTTATTTTCACTCATGACCTATGTTATGGAGTGTACATTTTTAAATTCAGTTCAGTTTTGGGTTCTACCTATGTCCATTGATTTTACCTCTATGTTGTCAATGCCTACAATGCCACCCCTCCTCTCCTGTCTTGTCTGTCCCACCTAAACAGCCTAAATCCACTATTTGAGTATTCCTTTCCATCACTTGGGGTAAGCCAAGTTTCAGTAATCTCAATGACATCATAGTTTTCAGCAGCTAATGTAGCTTCTAACTGTAGTAGTTTGTTTTTAATACTTCTTGCATTTAAACACAGGCATTTTAAAGTTTGACTATTGTTGCCCACTAGTATCACCCTCTTATTTTCTCCCTGTAGTCCAGCAGTGTCTTTTCTGCTGTACCCTGCCCCCCTCTGACCTAGTTTAAACAATTCTTCACTTTCATGTTTACACACTAACCTAAGTACGTTGGATCCAATCCTGTTCAGATTCAGCTTGTCCCATTTGTACCAGTTTAGTTTGTCGTGGAAAAGGTCCCAGTGTTCGATGTACCTGAGCCCCCTTTCTTGCCATTCATTCATGTTTCTGATTTGCCTCTATCTGTGTGGTCCTGCATGTGGTACTGGTAGTATTTCAGAGAAGACAGCTGTGGAGGTTCTGCTTGATACACCTACATACTTCCTCTTGTATTGACACAAGGCTATGATTTACAACCCACAGTATCATTAAATGTTCTACAGGTTTAAAAAAAAAAATCCAAGGCAAGCCAATTTCAATAATGCTAGACAAGGTGTCTGATTTTTGCAATAACCCCCTGAATTGAAATACAGTATTTGATTGATGGCTTGAACAACTGCTGAAGTTGATTTGAGTGCACCACATTACAGCACTGTTACCATGTGAATCTTTTGACAAACAGCACACAGCATGTGATGGACTTGAATGATCTGGTAGGGCAATGCTGTGATGGGACCAGTAAAATATCTCCACTTCTGAATTGGGTTGTTTGCAGAGGCGTGGAATCTAACATGCCTTTGGCATCAGATACTGGTTGGGTGCTTACAATTATTATTATTATTATTATTATTTGTTTATTTAGCAGACGCCTTTATCCAAGGCGACTTACAGAGACTAGGGTGTGTGAACTATGCATTAGCTGCAGAGTCACTTACAATTACGTCTCACTCGAAAGACGGAGCACAAGGAGGTTAAGTGACTTGCTTAGGGTCACACAATGAGTCAGTGGCTGAGGTGGGATTTGAACCGGGGACCTCCTGGTTACAAGCCCTTTTCTTTAACCACTGGACCACACAGCCAATGTCTCAAAAATATAATTCTGCACAATTGGCGGGCTGGCGGGGCGGGAGAGCTTAGGTTGGCCAGGGTGTCCTCGGTTCACCGCGCACCAGCGACCCCTGTAGTCTGGCCAGGCGCCTGCGGGCTTGCCTGTAAGCTGCCTAGAGCTGCGTTGTCCTCTGATGCTGTAGATTTGAGGTAGCTGCATGGTGAGTCTGCAGTCTGAAAAGAAGCGGTCGGCTGACGGCACACACTTCGGAGGACAGCATGCGTTCGTCTTCGCCACTCAGCGCAGGGGTGGTAGCGGTGAGCTGAGCCTAAAAATAGTTGGATATTCTAAATTGGCGACTACTAAATTAAAAAAAATGTAATTCTGTTCTAGCGGAAAACAATACAGAGGTGACATGACCATGCAGTGAGAATAGTCGTTGATATCAGAGACCAATTCGCTTTCATGACTCTATTTTTATCACTACACACTTACTGACAAAGTACAAAACAAGTACCCAAGCAACTTAGTGTAATATCATTTAGGATTTGGTATTCCAACTAACCAGGCATCATTTAAAAAAAAAAAAAAATGATATCAAGTAATCAAAGAAACTATAAAATGATATTGCAAAAGCCTACCAAAAGCCATAATCGTAGTATAGTATTTAATGTTAGATTTTTGAAATGTCACATTTTTCCATGTATGTCAGTATTTCATTAAGTATATAGAAAACTACAAAGCAGAATGTAATTCAATATGTTGACGTAACATTATTCAGCAGGTTTCATTCAACTTTTTGAAGCAAAATGTATTAATTCTATAGGGTGATCCAAAACTTTGGGCTATAGCTGTATGTATGTCACACTTTGCATTTTTCCACATAACCAGTTGCAAACATCTTGAAAGTCTAGGGTGAAATGTACTTAACAAGCGCAATGATGTTTGCAACTTTTTAGGGAATGCATTTCTTTGCAGTTCAGCTTCGGATGAATATGTAATTATGGGCGTTCCTGCATAAATTTGCAAAAATGGTGCGGAGATGAGGTGCAAATGAGGTTTCTCAAATATTATGAGATGTACTAAAGCTGCAGGCAATTGCGACACTAACAATTGCATCAATTTGTTAAGAAATTTTGAAAGCATGTTTTAAACAGTTGCAATTGTTGCTGGCATATCCCAGTCCGCTTTTTCTTGTGCGTTGCCAGTTGTGCTCAATGCATTTTTGAGGCGAACACCCAAGTACCTAATTTTCCCTAAAAGCAGAGTGTACTTACAAGCCTTGAAAACAAATTTCTATGACATTTCCAGTTTGAATAGACTGCACACTTGAGTCAATGTCAAGGGCAGGACTATTAGGGGAATAATTCATTAATTTATCTAGGGTAGCAAAAAGAAATCTAGGATTATATTTTTTTGTTTCAATTAGATTAGAATATGATGATCTAGCCAACGCCAGAGCCTTCCTATATTTAACCAGGTGGCCCTTCCATGTGATGTAATGAACATGCAGTTTAGATTCCCTCCATCTCTGTTCTAGTTTACGACCCTCATATTTCATCTTACAAGCTGTATCATTAAACCACGATGAGCTTTTTTAAAAGTTTCAATTGGCCCAACAGTATCTAAGATACCAGTCAAGGAGGTGTTGTAGGTATTAACCAGCTCATCTACTGATAAGGATTCAAAGAGCGATAATGAGCTCAATACATCAGAAAGCTTAACAGCAGTTAAAGGATTAATTACCTGGTCCACAGTCTTTGTAGATACTGGCGGATTCACCTAAAAAAGAGTGGCAAGATGATCAGAAATAGTAAGAGCTAGGTTTATGATGTTCTTAACAGCTAAACCTTGAGAAATTACCAGATCTAAAGTATGGCCACGATCATGTGTAGAACCTTTGACATGCAGGATATAATCTAAGGAATCCAATTGCCTCAAAAATTCCAAGGAGTTGGAATCAGAATCAATATCAACATGAAGGTTAAAATCACTGAATAAAAGAATACTATCAAATTTGACTCTCAACATAGACAGCAGATCCCCAAATTCAGTCAGAAATAGCGGTTTTGACTTATGTGATCGATAAATAATTACAATATGAATAGCTAATGGATTATTTAATGCCAAGGTTAAAACTTCAAAAGATGAGTAACCATCAACAATTTCCTGTTTGATTCTACGTTCACTATGGAAAACATTAACAAGTCCACCTCCCTGCCCAGCAGAGCGAGCTTTCTGGACAAAAGAATACTTAGGTGGAGAAGTCTCAATCAGGGAAACATTGTCATTCGGTCCAAGCTAAAGAGAGAATGTCAATGTTGTAATCCTGAATAAACTAATTACTGGAGCCTTATTAGACAGAAACCTGACATTAAATAAACCAAGGCATAAATTGGTCCAATCAAGAGCATGTGATTGAGCGGGGGTAATAGGAATTAACAAAGGTTACTGTAGCACAAACCTCTGTGTTTACTCAGCAGGTAGCGGTAATGGCAGGATATTTTAACCTGAATTTTACATGCCTCTTTAGAGTCCTTCCCCTCACCAGGTCCGAGTTTAAATACCTTGCTAGGTGGTGTTCGATGTTATCAGCTAGATGCAGTCCATCTTTCCTATAATATCTAGTTATTTTTCCAAAAGCAATCCCAGTTGTTTATAAATCCCAGCCCTTCTCGCAGACACCAACCAGCCATGCAAGTATTTAATTCTACTGAATACTTCATCCCCACCACCAGCAACAGGTAGTGGACCTGAGAGAATAATTCTGCATCCTAACTTTTGCAGCTGTCTTGTTAATGATTTGAAATCCATTTCAGAATCTCAGATTTTTGGTTCCTTAGTCATTTGTACCAGCATACACAATAACCACAGACTCTTTTTTGTGATTTAATAGTCTGTGCACTCCTGATTCAATATCCTTTACTTTTGCTCCAGGGAGGCAGGTAACAACCCTATTTACGGGATCTTTATGTCTAAAATCACTGGCGATATAGCGTAGAATTGAATCACCTACTAAGACCACCTCACCCCTGTGTTCATCCAACACTAGGTCATCATTGCTCAATGCTTGGAATCTATTAGCTAGATCAATCTCCTCTCTATGTTGACTGCTCGGTGTCGTACTCCTCTTTATAATTTTTCTAACAGTTACCCAGTCCCCACTCACTTCCTGCCTTTCATCCATATTTATCTTCTCAGGTCGCTCTACACATACAGTTCCACTTTCAAGCTGTGGCACTGAAACGTCACATGGAGCAGCTGTGCATTTATAGTTAAAATCAGAGTCGTTTTCAGTCTCACCTTCAGTATCCAAAACTAGCCAAGTGTTATTAATTTTGTTAAAACTATTTTCTATGAACTGCTCATTTTCGTTTGTGCTTCTAAGTATTCAAGTTTGTTTTTCAAGTTTGGCAACTTTCTGCATTAAAGAATGTGTGACAGAGCACTTCTTGTCTGTCTGTTTTTCATGCATATTGAGAACACATGCTTATATAACGACATTTAGGTCTTAAACATAACAAAACCATAATGTTGATATATGTCATGGTAATGGGCTTTTTATCCATACTTATAGCTCTAATTTTGAATTTGCAGCTGTGATGGGGAGGTGTTGATATTATTATTATTATTATTATTATTATTATTATTATTATTATTATTATTAGTGCCTCAATGCTATCACAGTCACTTGTTAATTAATGAGGGTTTATTAAGAAGACACTTCATGTGAAATAAATGAATAAATAAATACATACATAATTTTAAGCAAGCAAACAATTTGAGCAGAAGCTAATTATTTTTGCAGAAACATTTGACAGATTATTTATTACTTTTAGTACATGCAAGTCCATTGGCAAATGTGTTATAATTAAGAATGATGAAATCATTAGTTGTCTTGTAAACAATCAGTGTATCCAGACAAAGGCTGGCTAGAACTGAGAGGCCTTCTGTCCAGTTCATTTAGAGTTTAATTACTTGCTGCTGACACCACATTCCAATTGTATTATTCCTTTTTTACAAGCTTATTTGAAGCAGAGTATCTAATTTAATCAGTAACCTGTTATTGGTGTCATTGCCATGCTTTGCTTGTCCTATGCTGACAAGGTGTTAGGGATTTTATGCAAAAAAAAAAAAAAAAACCTCTTTTGAGGAAAGTATGAACAGGCAGCACAAGTTCTTAAGCCTGGGACACACGAGTGTACGGCACCGCTAGAGGGAGCAGTGAGGGACGATACCCAAAATTGCTGGACACCCATAAACAGAGTATCGCGGCGGTTTCCAAATTAAATCATGCCCCTACCAATACAGCCAAACTGGCCACAAATTAGGGACTGCAGTTCCAATGATGATGAGACGGAAGAGGAAGAATTTCAAACTAAATGATATGCTGTTCAGCAGTATAAGTCCAGTATAGACAGTTCATTTATTAAAGAAAACATTGTTATTTACGGACCAGGAAAGAAACAGGAGGAATTGTACTGTGCAACAGTATGTTTCCCTTCATCTCAACGCTACCATGTCATTCATGAATAGTGAGCTTATTTAAAGGTTACTCAATTGAAATGTACATGTATAGCGTCACTCTGTGTTTGAGATTTCTTAGTTTCTATTTCTATTTCTATTTTAAATAAATGGCAATGAAAGATATGTTAATTTAGTAAGGCAACCCTTCATTATGCTTTTTAAAAAATTGCCTTCTTTCTGAAAGCTTCATTTTTCCCCTTAACTTTCTGTTCTTACATATTAAATATCAAGAACTGTATTACCCCTAACAGGTAGCTAATAAAACCAGGCCAAAATGTTTTGAATGTAATTTGGTATTATCTTCTTGTTACTTATGTGTGTGATGAAGTAGTATAACATATTAATCACACAAATTATGTTGATGGATATTCTGAAGTTTTCATCCAGATATGACATATCATGCAATTCCAAACCACCCACCTGATTGGTTAGAGCTAGTTGCCGCTGCAGGAAAGTGTCTGAGCTGCAAAATATCTCTCGCCTAGCGATATTTTGCCACTCTAAAATTCTGCTGCTGCGATACTTTTCCACTTTTTTGTCAATTTGGGTTCAGTCTCATAAAAATAAATGGTGAGCGATATGTGCGGCAAAATACTGCTTTTTCCACCCCGCTCATGTGTATTCCAGGCTTTACTCTCCAAAACATTCTGAACAATTTAGTTTTAGAGTATAAAACAAAAACAATATATATACACCAAACAAGTTTTGTAGAAAAATTAAACTTGTCATATGTATAGTAAGTTAGACCAATTATAAAAAAAAGGAAAATGTTGTTATATATGGAATTTAAAAGTATATTTTAATTTTCAACAGAAACGCTTTGTGAATGTTAAAATATAGAAAAATGGCATTGCATATGAGAAACTGACCAATCATTGTTAAGGATTTGTCAACAAAATTATAGTATAGTACAGTACAGCTTATCCTAGACATCATCCCGTGCATAGAACATACAACATAGTTCTAAAGTTAAAAAAATATACTTTTTATGTTTAATAGTAGTTCGTGAATACAATCTTAGCTTTTGTGCTTTATGATAAATTAATACATAGTGTGTAGAGTTTCTGTTATTACAACAGAAATCATTTTGCATATCCTGAGCAGCCTCTTGCCCAACCTGCATGAGATGGCATCACCAATACAGTATAGACTCCCTACACACAACCAGGCACGTAGGTAGGAATTTCAAAGCTGCTAAGATGTTGCGCCCCCAACAGCAGTAGAATCTTTTTATTGTATTCTGACTAACAACACTTTTCATATCTTCTTAACATTTTACCCCAATTTGGCTGTTAAGCTCATTTCTCCACAGCCAACAGAGAAAATAAAACAGTAACCCAACACACTGCCAGTTTAAAAATGCACTGTACACAACATTAATATATTTCAAGACCATGTCACTAACATCAGGGGCATAGCTAGGTTGTATGGAAGCCCATTTTCTCCACCATTTTTTTAAAAAAAAAGAAATACTTTTTAAAATTTCATTATACGGTTGACATACTAGCTCATTATTTTGACTTAGTATCTCGCTATTTCGACTTAGTATTTCGTTATTTTGACTTAGTATCTTGTTATTTCGACTTAATATTTCGTTATTTTGACTTAGTATTTCATTATTTTGACTTACTATCTTGTTATTTCGACGTAGTATCTCGTTATTTTGACTTAGTAGTATCTCATTATTTCGACTTAGTATCTCATAATTATGCTTTTGTAAGAGGTAAAAGATCACCAAAGATTTTAGGAACCACAGGCACTAAACTAGTTGACAGAAGGGTACATCTTACTGGTTGTTAGGCATGGAATTTAGGGGTGATATTGCTGAATACTTCAGTTACGGCTTTACCAACAAGGAAATACTTTCATTTTTGGAAGAGTTGCATGTAATCAAAATTAGTAATAGAACTTTAGAAAGAATACTGACAAAGAAACATCTCTGGAAGAGGAACAACCAAACCGATGAAGCAGAAGTAGCTCGCTTTATCCAACAACAGCTGTCAACGTCAGGAAAAATGCATGGATACAGGTGGATGCATCAGAAGTGCTGGCTGAATGGAATAATAACAAGTAGAGAAATGGTTCGAATAATTCTACGATTACTAGATGGGGAATGTTTTGCAGGAGTAGAAAAATTGAAGCAACGTTCCAACCAGTATTTGTCAGCAGACAGTTAAACATTTTGACTTTCTTTTTTAATTTGAATAATAATCAAGTAATTTACATACTTATAAGCTGCTTTTAATCTACAGCGCACACAAGCTTATGATCTGTTTTAGGGAGGATATCTAACCTCCTGCATTTAATTCCTTTGGCTGTTGCCCATACATCTGTCTTCATACTATGTGAATGTTTGTATCACAGAATATATTTGCATATAAATTACACAAGGAAATAGTGCAAAGTACTGTCTTGATAAGTTTATCGCTCAGATTTTGCTTTAAACACCTTACATGCTAATACATTTTAACATGTGAACTACCGTAGCGGGCAAAAAACAGACCAACAGTGCTATCTTATGTGTTAAAGGGTTCAAAACACATTCACTAGTAATCATTTCACAAATGTTATACAAGGAATTGAAATATATTCCATTCAATTATTTACATTTTCATAAAGCTATTTCAATATTCATATTAAGGTCCATTTAACAGCGATCGAACCCATTCTCCCCATATGTTTAATATGCTTAAAATAATAAGCTTAAAAAACGTACTGTTGAATCCAATTACTTGTAATCAGTGCTCCAAATAAGCTGTGTACAGGATTTTTTATGCATTGAAAACATATTAATTATGTATTATATTTAAAGTAATGCTTAAATAATGTAATTATATGTAAAATAATGTGATATCTTTTAACAATTATAAGTCGCCCTGGATAAGGGCGTCTGCTAATAAATAAATAATAATAATAATAATAATAATAATAATAATAATAATAATAATAATAATAATAATAATAATAATAATAATACGCATAGCAATTTTGCTGCACAGTTTCAGTTCGCATATTATGAAGCTTCATGTACTTTGTTGGTTCCCGGCATCTCAATGGCCAATTGTGAATATACAAGGAAACACAGGACCACACTTGTAGGCAAATAACTATTTGCCTATCTATTTTGTTTATCTCAATAGCGATGTACTGACAGTTTGACTGAATATACTTGTTTAACAGTGCCCATTGATTTGGTTTTAAAGTCAGTTGTATTCAATTTCAGTTATATAAGCAACAGTGAAAATTAAGGTCACCTTTGAATTTTAAGAGAAAGCCATCAGGCCTTAAAATAGTTACATTTTAGTCTTACACAGATAGGCTTTTTGGTTTAATTATCTGTTACTTCATGGTTCTGTGTCTGTCTATAAAGTTTGACTGAGAGATGACTTTACCAATCAAAGCAGTAAACAGTGAGAAACATATAAATAATAAGAAACGGGTTACTCTTTTTACAAAGTAAAAAAAAATATAGGTGTGTTTTTTTTAAATTTATTTTTTATCAATAGCAGCCCATAGCAGCTTTTGCTGACCAGCCTCACTTTGTTGACACTTGAAGCCCCCAGTCCATATGAATGCAAGGATGACTGAAGATTAAGACAGTGATCAGCTTCATGAAATATTCCATCATGCTTTTATTTTGTGTGCTCTATCCTGCTTTCTTTAGTATTTCACATTTGATCTCATAACATGATGTGGGAAATGGGTGTGAAACTAAGCTGGTGTCAAGCCTCAAATACGATTCTTAAAAATGTTTTTGCTGCAATTATGTGGGGATCGAATGCTTTTCAATAGATCATTGTACCCAATGGTATGAGCTATTTTCACATCTTACAAATGCAGGGTTTCTGAATTTCTAAGTTTGTAGACATGATAGAATCCTAGTAAAAGGGTGTAATAAAGTTTAAAAAGAATACAAAACAGAGGGTTATTAGGGTATTTTAGGTAGTTCGATTTAGGGTCATTTTAGGGTATTATAGTGGGTAGTTATAAAATTTACTACACACCCATATACCTGTATACTGTAGTGTTGAATGTTAAGTGTGCTGATCTTAAGAAACTCATGAGTATAATATTTTACCAAATGTTGCGTTGTTATGGAGCTTATTACTGATAGAGATGGTTACTGTTCCTCTGGTTTCAGTGACTGGACAATTGGTTTATCCCTGGAAGATTGAGATAAATCACCACAATCATTAATTTTCAAGCTGCTGAACCCTTGGACAAACAGCTAATGAGAGGGAGCCCACAGCAGGCCATATGACCTCTTCAGACACTACTGACCCATGTTAAGGAATTGAAAGTGAATATGAAATAAAGAAGGGATCATTAATATTATATATAGCTGACCACAAGCTAAAAAGAACAGGTGATAATTGTGTGGAAGAGCACCACCCTGCTATTTATATAGTTCTGACTAATGTTTAAAAAATCCTCACGCTCTATTACTTTTTCAAGTTATTGAAAGTACTGTAGTATAGACTTGGAAATGGTAAACTGGCACTCAAATCCCCCTGTCGAGGGCCATAATCAGGCTTTCTTCAATCAATACCTTTTATTGAAGACATTTTGTGCTATGTTTTTCCCTTCTCTGTAAGAAGTGTGGTTCTGATTGCTATCTATGGGCCAACATAAAGAGCTATTGATCCACCACATTCTGTAGACAGAAGATAAAATTGCTTTTTTGCTGCAAGTCACTTGTTGTTGGGCAATATGACCTAAATACTGTAAATAAGGGACCTCTGCAGATCATTTTGTCAGTGGCTTTTTCTTTTAACAGATGACAAGGCCCTACTGGAACTTTACATGTTACAATCAAAATACAATTGGAACAAAGTGAGAACATTATTAGATTAGTCTCTTCCCTTTGCAGCATAAAATCAATGAAATACAGTATATACAGAAGACAAATGTAAACCTATTGTTATGCCCTAAAACAGTATTATTATTAGGGGTGTGCAGAGAACCCATTACTTGTACTCATACTCAGAAACCAATACGAATATTCATACTCAGATCATTTTCTTGTCCTGATTTTCACTCAAAGTGACCATACAGTGTTTTAATGTTTATTTAACAATGTTGGGTTTTTTTGGGGGGTTTTCTTATCATTTTGAAGTGCCAATGTGTCATTTTAATTCTTATTGAGCAAGACTTTATTGTTATTTATTAACAAATGATATGGAATGTCTGTGATGGGGTGGTGATTAATGTACACAGTTGTGCTTGTGTACAGTACTAGTAAAGTATGATAAGATCAATCAGTGAAAGCAACAAATCTGCAGAACACTTATTATTTGAATGTTATTTGGGGATTTTAGGAATTTATTGCAATGGAAAAAAAGAAAAAAATATTTCTTTCAGTATTAGACTAATGGCTGCTTATTGAATCTGCAACCTCAAAAATGCCCATACACACATTTTCCAAAAAGTGATATTCAATGTATCTCTGATAAAAATAAAAATAAACACGATGCATTGTCCTATAAATAGCTTGTATGGGGAACAACAACTCGTGGAACAATTATAGTAGTACTGATTTTCTCCCCAATTTAGAATGTCCAGATATGTTCAATTACTGCAGCAATTCCCTACACAGCTCAGGAGAACCAAAGGTTCAGTGGGCATTGTCCAAGCCCACAACCAAGCCAATTTCCTCTTTTGCACTCAGGAAATCGAGAGCAGATGTCAGTGAGCTACCAGCCTCTGGAGGACAATGGCCAGCCCTCCAGTGTCTGCCTGAGCTCACCAGGTGTCTGGTCACTAGGGTCCGCAGTAGTACGATAAGGTAAACAGTCCCAGATTGTTTTGCGTCCCTATCCTGCAGGAGTGCCAGAACCAATGCAATGCTTCCTCCCAAGACTGGGGACTTCGCAGAGTTAGAACACAAACCTGCGATCGCCTCACTCACCCTACACACCACACAGCTGTGCTTTTAACAGGTAAGTCATTTGGGGAACCCCTTGAAAAATATCTTTGTCATAAAGAATATATCTTCTTAAAAACTAACGCAAAACAGACAACAGCTTGTGTGTGCAAAGAAAAAAATATTAGTAATACTATAACTACACGTACATAATGCATAACCTTAAAAAAAGGCTTTTAAATGATGTGTGTTTTTGCTAAGTATATCCTTGTGAAAGCTATGTTTTCCAAATGGATGTATGGTCCCTCGATCCCCCCAGATTGGTTCTCTATCTCTAGACTGGAGACTGCCAGCCAGCACTGCCCTATTGCAGTCAGGAGCTGATTCAATACATTTGTACATGTTTTATTTCCAAATACCAAGTAATACCAATATTACTAGTATATTACTCGTGCTCAGAAAAATGGCCATACTTGTTACGATTATTCGTTTGTACTCATTTTTCAGCACAGACCGTATTATTCTCAATAAAAATGCCGATATAGAATAATGATTTTACAGCAAAAGAAATGGACAGTGCTGTATTTATCTGAACAAAATGTAACTTGCCTATACCCTGTAATCTCCTGTTGACTTGCTTTACATATATTTTAGTGTTAATCTGACACTCCAATCATTTTATCGAGGGCCAAAATCAACCCTAACATTAAACCCTTACTCTACTGACCAATATAAAAAGCTAATCTGCACCTGAGCTAATTATGCACGCAACTACATTGGTCTGTTTAACCTCAACACAACATTGTTTAAAATTGGATGTCACAGATCATAACAACTGTACTATGAATTAAACACACACTGCTTTTAAAAATACATTTTATTTTAGAATGATATTACTGAAGCCATCCAATTTTACTTACCTAATCGTGACCACTTTGATGTAATTGAAATGTTCTTCTTGTCATTCAAAGAAATATTTTAAAAGTATAACTACAGAGGCTCATTGATGCTGGCTTTAGATGCCAAAAGCCTCTGGTGAAAAATAACCCAATTGCCAGACTGGGGGACTTGGCCACTGGGCAGTTTAGATTAGAATGAATACATTTTGTTGACCATTATATTTACTATACAAACATTACTACATCTTCCCCATGCCTCTGTCTTTGTGAACTCCCTGGAACAGTAAAAAGCTTATTTGTCCACTGTCATATTACTAAGACTGCAACATTTTTTTTTTTGTAATCCACCTGCAGTAAATTGAACAGCAACATTTATAGAATGAGATTGGCAGGGTGTTCTAAAGCAATACATTAAATTTTTTAGAGAGAGTTGCTCATTAAGTGGAGAAGAGAAGATGATTCTCTTCAAGCTGTGCTGCTCTTTGTTGATTTCAAGTCACATACTGAGAGTGAAATTGAAGTTGGAAGTAAATGAAATTCTAACCTACATTCATTCTTATAATTAAAAAAAAAACAGTTTTAATAAAAATAAAAAATAAATACAAATTATTTTAAGTGTTTATTTGAAGATGTCAGAATTGCATGTACTCTTTTTATTTATATATGTGCTGTGAGCACACTCTTAAACTCATGGGAGACGTTTAAGGAGGACAGAGATGTTTTGTTTTGTGCACTGGGCGTGCTATATGTCCAGACAGCTTTTGAATAATTAAGAAAATCACACAGACTCATTTAATTTGAAGTTTTAGAGCAGTCGTAGTGCTCATTTCAGTTTATTAAATGCTTTAAAAAATGGATTGGTTGGTGCACAGACCACCATAAATTCCAAGTAATAAGCAATCTGGGTGATCCAGTGCCTTTACAGGTTTAAAAGCATTGGTACTTCAATACAGTTATACAAATATGCTTATTATATGTTTAGCCTTCAGGCTAGCCATGCAAAAAGCTAGAGCACCCACAGCTACGTTCTAGAACATTCAATATATGACGCTCTTAAAACTAAAACATAATTTCTATACCTTATCCAATATAAAAGAGACAAAGTCAAATATATGCTTACCTGGCAGTGTAGTGTAGGATATATGAAAAATAAGAACTGTCTTCAAAAGGCAGAGACTTCTGACTTCAACCAAACAGCAATCAGTTTTTCAGAGACCCTCAAAGCATGGACCACGTCAGCTTGCAAGATCAAGTTCAATGGTTTCGAATGGGTCTTGCTCTGGGCTTATATATGATTTTCCCTCCATTGAATACATCAGTAGTTCCAATTAAATCTGATCATCAATCTGCCTTGACAGTTCTTATCTTTGAGTTAATGATATATTGTAAAAGGATCCGGTCAACTCTTTTTAAAACTAATTGGAGTTATAAAAAAAAATAATAATTGGATATAACTCCTTTTAAAAATATTGGAACATGATCTCATGGTTCTCATTTTCAAACCATCCTTTCTCTAAAAGGTTAGGTGAACCAAAGTCCGACATTACAATTTTTCCTTTCTGGTCCGATGTCGGTCCCTAGTCGTTTTTTTCTCACTGGAAAAAGCAGAGAAAAGCTTTCAATGGCCGATAGAAGCCGAGAGAAGCCGAAAAAAAATGGAGGCGGATCTGAGCAATACGCATAGTCCCTTCACCACAGACATAACACGGACATAAACAAACAAGATAGCTGCTTCTGCATCCAGCACTCAAAGAATATTGTGGACATTTGCAAAGCCTTTTGAAATTTTACAGTAATAAAGTAATGACTTGGATAGCATTGTTGAGTGATAAATCGAGTGATCAATGGATGATTTATCAGTATGCACTACTATGAAGAGATATGTGATAAATACAGCGAACAAGGGGTGGGGTAGGGCTGGAGATGCAGTACTGAGTGTCCTGTTGATATGCAGTGCATTTTAAACCTGTTTTACTGTGAATAAAATTACTTTTAAACAATGCGTGTAACATAAACAGCTTGTGTGAAAATAAATTGGACCTGACGCGCCTAACACGCGCTGAATAAATGGACCGCAAAGGGTTAAATGACTTTATAACGTATATTTCCAATTCAGATACTTCAATAATTTTAATTTACTCCATTGATCTGTTATGAAGTCATTTAAGCTTTCAGTGGAAGGTCCAGTTATGTTCATCTTAATTTAGGCTACTGTTAACATTTTAGATTGTAATAGCCTTGTAGTACCTGAACTAAATCTGACCTCTTTCTCTGTTCATACAAAATCCAGTTGAAGCAGGTTTTAAGACAACCTTCCCTCTTGCCAATTTTAAGGTTGATTAATGTGAAACACTACCGTAAGCATTTTCTAATACTCATTATTTTAAACCAAATTTTAGCTTAACTCAGTAAACTGTCCTACACTTTATGCCCTCATTTCTTCTTAACAGGTTCTAATTAATTTATGTGATATATAGAAAAACCCTGAAAACCCTGCTACATTGGCCAAAACCAAAACTGCTTTTACTACCAGCAGGTAAGGGCAAGGTTACAAAATTAGTCATTTTCCTTCAATCAATATATCGGTATATTTAAAGTTACAGTTTATACTATTTTGTCTTATTGTCTTGCTTTTTCAAATATAACATTTTAATAGTTGTATTATTTCAGTCCTTTTAGATCACGTCTTAATACTTATTCCAAATAAGATACATGACTGCTAATCCATTTAAACTATACATTTGTTTAACTATATGAAATATAGCAGCAGTTTTAAGACTCAGGTTGTTGATTTAAATATTCTGTTTCCATTATTTTAGAATACTTACTTTTATATTAAAGACTGTCTTTAAATCAAGCTTACTTCTTTTTTAAATAAGAGACTTGACTGTGAGTCTGTTCTTGAACTAGTTTAAACTGTATACTGGTTTTCTAAGTCTCTTTAGTTTCCTTATTATAAGACTTCTATTCTTTTATTACTTTAAAAACCTATCTAGTGAAACACACATATTTGTTTTAAATTACGTTATTCCTTTTTCGCTCAGCTCAGCAACTCTCTCCAGAAAGTTGGCTACCTTTTCTCATCAAACTGGAATTTATGAACAAGGTTTGGCACTTGATTCAAAGAGTTGCTTTCATCTGATAAGAGCCTGCCACGAGCAGGCCAGCTCGACCTCTTCCAGTAGCTTCCTTCATACAAGCTGCACACAACATTTCCTATTGGGTATACAGATCTATGTAAAAAGAGTATATTCAGTATTAATATTATTATTGACAAAGAGTATATAATATTTTTTCAATCAATACATGTTAGTTTAAATCATCCAATTCAGATCTAACCAATCGGCGCGTTCCCATCAAGATTCGAACTCTGCACCGGGCTCAGCTAGGACTGGTTCTGTGAACACCACGAAAGGCCCTTTCATCCAACGCTTACACCACAGGTCTGGGCAACCAGGGTCCTCACTTGATTTTCTAGATAGAACTTAATAACTGTATAATAAAACTATGTTTCTGAAAATTTTATGCAGACACTTTACTGATACGTATAGCAAGGTATTACTTGTAGTGTCAAACATTTATTTCTATAATACTGCTATGACAGGGCTGAAATAATATGTTTTGGTTGGTTTGTAAATAAAATGTGTATCATTTGAAAGTAAAGTTTGTGTTATATATGGCAGGGCTGGGAGGTTAGGATTCCCTCCCTGTCTAATTTAAATTCATGTGTAGCAGGTGGCCAGGTGTTGATTGACTAATAGATTATCAATTAACCCTGACCACCTGCCTTTGAAAAGGGGCTGAAAAGCCAGTCCTTTGTTCTTCTTCATCTACCAGCATGAAGCACATGACTGCGTGTTTCAACTGTGAGTGAGCAAACGAACGAACGAACGAACGAACGAACGAACGAACGAACGAACGACATACGCAGGATACGATTGTGTGTATACCGGGGTTCCAGTGTTTAGCGCATAAGGATTCATTTAGGGGATTTTAATCCCATAAAAGTTTATTTTAGTTGGTATCAGAAAAGATCAGTTCCTGGAGTGAGACCTCCCTTTTAGTGGGAGCAGTGCTTGGCTGGGGTCTGTAATTGACAAAATGTGTGAATTCTCTCCAATGGACAATCAGCAGCAGCTGTGTCACTCTGTTTTAAGAAATGTCTCTTGTTAAAAGCCAATATGCTATTTAAATGTTGGCAACCCAAAGGAGCATAGTTATTAACAAACACAGTTTTATTTTTAACCTTTCGGTATTTGAAGCAGTAAGAATGTGTCACTGCAGATAGGATGCATGGTTCTGAAGGCAAGAGTGTCACAAGCATATCAATAGTGAGCATCATTATTTTATCCATAAACTCAGTATCTTGATGAGGGATGGGAAGATACCAGATCAGGTCAGCAACCACAAAGCCCAACACAAGTTGATCTTTGGACGGGTACCATCACTCGTTTTGTTAAACTGGCTACAGGGACTTGACAAGGGCATGATTTCAACTCCTTCACCTCACATGACCAAGACACCTCAGACACTGCTTGAAGTCTGCTGCTGGCAGCTTCCTCAACTTTGGCGATATATATATACTGTGTATATATATATATATATATATATATATATATATATATATATATATATAAAAAACAGAGAAATGTTCCTGGACTCTTGAATTAATATGCTATACATATGATTAATTTTGTCCCATCCAGACACTGGGAGAAAGCAAATAAATGGCAGGAATATGGCACTCTTGGTTTTAGCCACACCCACTGCCATTCCTAATAAGAAGCCTTGAGGCAAGCGCACCACAACTGTTAAGAGAAACAGAATTGATTTGATAAAGAATGGCAGCCAGTTGAAAATTGGGAGAGAAACAACTGTAGGAAAAAAAAAGAAATTTACCCTGCTAAACAGACTTTCAAACAGTTTATTTACTAACATTTATTTACAAATTAACTCAATTTGGTACACCATAGATTTGATTTAAAATGAACTCAGATGTGTTCAATCAATCTTGATTCACTTTGTTTGATTTCAAACTGCTCAAAAGTGTGAAAGGGTCCTAAAAAAGTACCCAGCTAGAACACCGTAGACTTTATCAACACAATGCAAATAAAAATGTTAACAAATAAATACAAAAATAATAATTTAATTAAATCAATACATGGCTATAGACAAAGCCATCATCATACCTAAAGCCGTTTACAAAAGGTAAACAACGCCCAAGTATTTATATTACAGTATATTAGCAACATAGATTTTGTTATGTTATTATATTTAAAGCTATGAATACTGCGGAATATTCCCAGTTATATTTTGCATGAAGCTCTCATATGATTACACTGGGAGACTGTGACTTTAGAATACCGATGTCATTTTCAGTACTTTTCCCACTTGAGCAGCTGATCCAATGGACCTCTGAAAATACCTATGAATCGTAATCTAATCAATCATCATGTCATGAAAAGTCTAGAGATGACGTTTATGCCAGATGAACCTTAAAATATACATGCAACATATATCAAGACCATGACAGTTACATTACACAAATGCATTGGGGTAAGAAAAGGCTCCTGTACAGTTATTTGAGATTCAGAGAGTTTGTCAAAGCATACACTGTATTCCAGGATAAGCAGCAATGCATATCAGAAAAGGGTGTCACAGGTTAAGGCAATATTAACATTAAAAATAAATAAATAAATAAATAAATAAATAAATAAACATTTGACTATTACAGTAAGCATGTTAAGCCAAAACACAGTGCTCTAATGATAGTGATCGGATCCTCTTTTTTTAATTTTTTTTTTATAATATAAACACAACTGCATATGTTTAATAAAAAATTATGTTCTTCAAGAACAATGTCAGCAGTTATTGCATATCCTGGTTTAAGAGCCGTGTGATACAACACTAAATATCTGTAATAATAGCATTTTTTAGCAGTTGGAAAATATGGACCAATGTTGAGATTCAACAAATAGATAACGGATTCATAAGGATGATTAAGGAAGTATATGGGAAATTATGTCTTCCACAAATATTGCTTCAATGAAAAAAAAAACACTGTTGTAAAACATTTCTGTTCCTCTCCAAGTCGTGTGGCGCCTGAGACTTGAAACTTCCCCACATTACCAGCACTTCATTTGTAAATCCTTACAGCAGACTTTTTTTCTGGAAAAAAAAAGGTTTCAAGAAATATTAATGGTCAAGGAATTTTCTTCCAAGTTTTTACAGAGCAAGTACAGAAATGGGCTTTTTGTAATGTAGTAAATATTATCGAGGTAGTAGTCAGTCATCAGAGCCTTAATGAGAAATGACAGCTAACCACTTCGATATATATCATTTGCATAATATTCAATGTGATTTAATGAACACAATCATTGAAGTAAATGTATTGAAAACATCTCTTCAATCAAAAGGCAGCAGATGTGCCTTGATTATATTAATGGTTGTTTGCTGCTTTTGCCAGTTCTGCTTTCAGAAAAGGCATAGTGGTTTTAAAATGATTAGTCTCTACTTCTGTTATTGTGTCATTGATTATTTTAAGTGGGATCTTCAGAATCAGGCATGCATCTGAAAGTGCTTTATAATTTAGCTTCAATAACATTGACAATGTAGTTCACATTCTATCTACTTAATTACAGGACATTCCATTGTATAGTACATGTGCAAGAGCTTTCACTCAAAGATAAGAACCGAGAAGATACAGTACAGGAAAGATTGCCTGTGGGGGAACAAATCTGATTTGTCAATTAAACATGGTTCAGGGTTACCACTTCGCTGAAATAATAAAATGGGTCTTGTTTGAGAAAGTTTTGATGAAAGAATTGATAAACAAACAATATTTTATTAAAACTCTTAAAAGCATGGTAAAGAAAGATACAATTAACATCACTATCAATTAAATCATTAATACAGTAATCCAAGTTTAGCAGAGAGAGGCAGTAAAAGAGCCAAGAGCTAGTGGGGAAATAACTGACAGATGAAAAAAGGGAGGGGAGGAGAGCTTAAACTGAACAAAATATGTCAAAAGAGCAGCTAAGCTTTGTATTCTCGGTGGAGCCAAGGAGTGTACATTTTATTTTAAGATTTGTGATTAACTAAATATGTCAGGGTGTGTTATGGCTTACAATCTATTTCCAATAGAAAACAAAGTTTTAAACCAAAGTATGGTGTGTATTACTGTATTCCATACCTTAGTTTGTTGTACACTCTGCTTCAGACAGAAGACATGTTTAAATAGTTAGTTAAGTTATATCATGTAAACTAAACAGACATTTTCCTTTTACCACCTGGAGTTGTATGATTCATAACATCTTTAAGATTAGTTTTTTGTATGGGTGGGGGGTGGTTTCTTATGTAATTTGTTGTAAAAGGCTTTATATATATATATATATATATATATATATATATATATATATATATATATATATATATATATATATATATATATATATATATATATAATATTTTTTGAGAGCTGTGTGTACATACATTAGCTGGAAGCTGGTTACATTGACCTTGAACATTAACTGTATGATCTTGACATTCGGAGCTAACTATATAAAGTGTACACTATTAATTCAGGGGATGTTATCACAAGGTGTTCAATTTTGGTCTCTGCAGTATGAAAAAAAAAAAAAAAAGAAACGGTATTAGAGATAGTCAGTAAAGGTCAATTAGAATAATCCCAGGGCTAAAAGTTATGTTACAAAGACAGGTTGAAGAACTGAATCTTTTTAGTCTAAAACAAATGAAAGGCACATTTAATCTCATAAGGTATGAGTTCCTATGGAAAGAAAAAATATATAACTATGAAAAGAGACCCTGGAATAAGTCTATACACCTATTTCTGAATTCTGTTCTATTATATGTAACTGTCCCCTAACAACATGCGCTAGATGTCCTACATTCACCATATTTGTCCAAAACCTGCACTCTACTGTAAACACTGATCAGTCCGTATCATTGTGCAGGGGTCCTTCCACACAGATGTGTTCCAGCAGCTGTAAGACGGTGGGAGATTCAAAATTGCCATCTCTGTAGAAACACTGACTTAGTCCTTCTGATGAACTCATGCAGAACTAAAAAAGTTAAGCCAACAAAACATTTCTATTCATTTAAAGTTTACAAAAAAATAAAACATTGTTTTCCTGATGTAAAACATAGCTTCATACCCTACTGGTTAAATCTCCAAACTTATATTATAGTTTTCTGGTGCAGGAAATTATTCTTCATACCATTCTTCAACAGTTTTTCCATTAAAAAGAACAAAATTGGATTCTGGGTCTGACATTTTTTTTAAAGTTAGTAGTTACTTACAGGTATTCAATGTTATAGAATAAGGACAGGTAAGTAGTGGAGGAATTTGAATTAAAGGTGATGTGTGGGTTGAAATGTTGTGTGAGATTAATTTATGGCTGATGAACGCAGCTAACCAATCAGAGAACAGGATTTTTCCAAGCAATAATAATAATAATAATAATAATAATAATAATAATAATAATAATAATAATAATAATAATGATTATTTTGTAATTACCAAAATGTTTTAAACTATTGGACTCCTTGACTGGTCTTTTGAAAGCAGTTGAGCCCAAGATAGGAATATTCAGTATCCCCAAAAAAGTATGCGATGGTTGACTTTGATATCCAATTTTAGCTTGAAAATGGTCAAAAGTTAAAAAAAACAGGAAACAGCTTCAGTTTTAGGACAGGACAATATAAAAACAGAAACACGACAAACACAAGAGCAGTGCTATAACAACAACAGATAACGAACGCCCACAGATCAACAGGCAAAGTAAGGCGAATTGAAGATACTAACTAATCATTTCTGATCTTTTGGTCATTCTTCTTATCTATAATTAGATTTTCTTTCTCTTGCATGCACTTTCCTCTTCGGTCTTCATCTATACTATTCCTAAGCCTCTCAAATTACACGATTGAAGACTGTATGAAGAACAATGTAAGGTGCGCTCCAGCATACATCATGTTATGAGTTGCTAGTAGTGTTATACATTTATTTTATTTTTTTGCTAATTAGAAAGTCATCTTTCCTACAGACTCCCTTCGGCTTTATAATTTAAGCATCTAGGTTACAAGCAATTCAATTTATTTTTACATTTTGCTTAGGGTACCTCTTCTTCTTTAAATCAGACAGGCCAACTGGTTACCAGAAAAAGTGGTCACATTTACAATACATTAATTGTATTATGTGTGTAGAGGTAGCTACTAGGGGTGTGCCGAGTAACAAGTACATTTCTGTGCAGTTTTTCATAATGTAACACCAACATTATTATGCAGTAATAAAAGAATGCTGAAGCTAAATTATCTTTAAAAAAGATAAATAATAAAAACAGTAATAATAGTCAATACACACGGCATTAAATATTTCACGCGCAACATTTAGCAATGTCACTCAATTTAAGCAATAAACGACTAATCAAAAACCACTACATTTTTTTTTATTTATTTGTATCAATCAAGCAAGAGTGCATTCCTAAACAAATTACCACCCAGTAAAACACGGTACCACACATTTATCCCTATTAAAATAGAAAGCAGTATTTCCAAACTTATAAAAACAGGTTCATTTTTAGTCTATTTTGAATTATCCATTAGAGGGCAGATAATATGTATAGCTTGTTGTATATTGTGCACGTCTGGAAGCTAAAAGCTATTATTTTGATGTCCTGATAAATGATGTTTCAGATGAATGCTAGATTAACAAAAAGCCTGACTAATGTCCCATGCATTCATGGGTTGTGACAGCATTTTGAAATGGTAATATATTCGATATCTGGAATTTGTCCTTGGCAATGTAAACTAAAATTTCAGCAGACCTTAATATAAATGTATGTATGCATATTACCCTTGGTCTGACCAAATGTAGGCAGCCAGAGCAAGATATAAGTTTCAGAATATCACAAAAGCTATAATATTAATTTAACAATCCCAACAGCCATTTAATCTGTTTAATCCAAATGTCCTCAACTTGTGTTCCATAGGGCCCAATGATTTGACCTAAAGTGGCTGCCCTGCAACTACATTGCCCCCCGCTGACACACTTCCCAGCCCGACTGACCTTGGATTCTATTGGATTCTACGGGATTTTGTCAGGGCAGCTATTTGGCTGTTGGTGCAAGTGTGATACGACTTGCTCATTAAGTATCTCACATGGATCTTACTGACAAAGCAATTGTGTTTCGGAATATAAGTTACCCGATATTTTAGTGAGCAAGCCATGTCAGGGGGGTTAATCAGGCATTTTTTGCTTCTTGTGAAACAGTTTATTTAAGCTAAAACATTTTTTTTTTAAAATAAAACAAGAAGTTACTTAAAAAAATTGAAATTAATAATATAAGAAGCCTATATAATGTATTCCAGAAGCCTACTTTTCTAAATTATTATATATTTTTTTAAATGAAGACTGACCAGTCTCACTCCCTTCATTACGTTTTCTTCCTCTTTTGAATCAGACTCGTCTAACCCCAGATGAATCGATAACAGTGTCCTCCGAATCGCAATTCTGGACACAAAATAATCCTCAATCAGATTCAGAGAATGCCACTCTCCACTTCCTGCAGCTTCAGATAAATGTAACTTTCCAAGATTTAAGCGCATTGATAGCAACTTCACTCTCCCGATCTGACATTCTCATTTAATGTGAAGTAACGTGATTATTTTAACTCTAAATCAATACTTCACATTAAATAACAACTGTGTAAGTCTAGTCTCCGTGATTTAGGCATAATTAAAAGAGTTCTCACACGAAAAGCACTCGACTGAAATGTGTATGTGTTATAAAAATGCTTAAAAATAAAGATTTTAAAGCCAATTAACATAAGTAACTGTTACCAAGTTATAGTTTAGACTTCAAACTATCAAAATAACACGAAAACCAAAAATTTTTCAGGGATTTTTTTCTATTTTCGCCTCTGTAGCAAAAGGAATGTTGGCGATATGCGACTGATTTTGTGGGAGCAGGTCACTGCAGAGCCGATGTTGCATTTCGAGTTGCCATAGACAGTGCTCACACACACAAAAAAAAGTGCACTATCCTTGGTGTTGAAAGCAGTGGATAGTGCACCACCATACAACAAAAAGAAAGATGTCGATACAGATTTCAACATTCTCACGAACACTTTGTCAACCATTCTAAACAAATGGGATACAATAATTCAGGCTTATGAACAGCAAACTGGATTCAAGCCGTCAATGTTCTTAATTTGCTCAATACCCTGATGTTGAGGACGCCTTGCTTTTGTGGTTTAAATATGTGATCACAATGGGACATGCAGGTTTCAAGTGCAGTTCATTTGCAATATATACTTTTTAAAAGTTCAGTTACAGACATATTTTCAATAAAATGCACAGCACTTTTCTGTTGCTGTTGTGCAGGTATTATGAGCACTTGGCCCCACATGGAAACCTACACGTTTGTCATTTTTATTATTGTGACAAGATAAATGGGCTTCATCCAGGTCAAGTGTGGGAATTACAGTACTGTGCAAAAGTTTTAGGCAGGTGTGAAAAAATGCTGTAAAGTAAGAATGCTTTCAAAAATAGACATGTTAATAGATTATATTTATCAATTAACTAAATGCAAAGTGAGTGAACAGAAGAAAAATCTAAATCAAATCCATATTTGGCGTGACCACCCTTTGCCTTCAAAACAACATCAAGCATCAATTCTTCTAGGTACACTTGCACACAGTTTTTGAAGGAACTCGGCAGGTAGGTTGGCCCAAACATCTTGGAGAACTAACCACAGTTCTTCTGTGGATTTAGGCAGCCTCAGTTGCTTCTCTCTCTTCATGTAATCCCAGACAGACTCGATGATGTTGAGATCAGGGCTCTGTGGGGCCATACCATCACTTCCAGGACTCCTTGTTCTTCTTTACGCTGAAGATAGTTCTTAATGACTTTCGCTGTATGTTTGGGGTCGTTGTCATGCTGCAGAATATATTTGGGGCCAATCAGATGCCTCCCTGATGGTATTGCATGATGGATAAGTATCTGCCTGTACTTCTCAGCATTGAGGAGACCATTAATTCTGACCAAATCCCCAACTCCATTTGCAGAAATGCAGCCCCAAACTTGCAAGGAACCTCCACCATGCTTCACTGTTGCCTGCAGACACTCATTCGTACGCTCTCCAGCCCTTCGGCGAACAAACTGCCTTCTGCTACAGCCAAATATTTCAAATTTTGACTCATCAGTCCAGAGCACCTGCTGCCATTTTCTGCACCCCAGTTCCTGTGTTTTCGTGCATAGTTGAGTCGCTTGGCCTTGTTTCCACGTCGGAGGTATGGCTTTTGGCCGCAAGTCTTCCATGAAGGCCACTTCTGACCAGACTTCTCCGGAGTGTACCAGGGTCCCACTGTTTTCTGCCAGTTCTGAGCTGATGGCACTGCTGGACATCTTCCGATTGCGAGGGAAGTAAGCATGATGTGTCTTTCATCTGCTGCAGTAAGTTTCCTTGGCCGACCACTGCGTCTACGGTCCTCAACGTTGCCCGTTTCTTTGTGCTTCTTCAAAGAGCTTGGACTGCACATCTGGAAACCCTGTCTGCCTTGAAATTTCTGCCTGGGAGAGACCTTGCTGATGCAGTATAACTACCTTGTGTCTTGTTGCTGTGCTCAGTCTTGCCATGGTGTATGACTTTTGACAGTAAACTGTCTTCAGCAACCTCACCTTGTTAGCTGAGTTTGGCTGTTCCTCACCCAGTTTTATTCCTCCTACACAGCTGTTTCTGTTTCAGTTAATGATTGTGTTTCAACCTACATATTGAATTGATGATCATTAGCACCTGTTTGGTATAATTGTTTAATCATACACCTGACTACATGCCTACAAAATCCCTGACTTCGTGCAAGTGTACCTAGAAGAATTGATGCTGTTTTGTAGGCAAAGGGTTGTCACACCAGATATGGATTTGATTTAGATTTTTCTTCTGTTCACTCACTTTGCATTTAGTTAATTGATAAATATAATCTATTAACATGTCTATTTTTGAAAGCATTCTTACTTTACAGCATTTTTTCACACCTGCCTAAAACTTTTGCACAGTACTGTATATTATGCAAATGAAAGTTTTTTTAAGCCAAGACTATTACCACTTTATTCATAGCAGATTACTCAAGTTGCTGTAAGTGAAGATATTGTCTTAACAAATGTTTGTATGTTATTCTATTTATGGTAGGAATGGCATTCACCCTTGATGAATCTCAAGTTGATCTCCAAGTGCTGTAATCAGAAACCTGCTTGCACTTTTAATTAAGCATTATTTAGGAAGTCCTTAGAAGAATGAGTAATTGCTATATCAGATTATAGTTGTTAAAAACAACTTTGTCATGCACAATGGGAGTTTTCATCAGCACATGGTAATCAGCACTCAAGAGAATCTGTAATTAGTGTTATTTAGGTGACACTTTTACTCAAAGTAGCTTTAAAATCAGGAAATAATTGTGCACATTGGTAGACAGTGAAGTAATATGTGCAATCTTTATATACCCATTCAACATAGATATTATTTTGTTTGGTTTAATTGTATTGTTGGAATAGATATGATTATATTTATTTCTACTAAAAACACAGTAGAAGTATGAATGAAAATGTCATCTTTACAACAGGATGTCTGTAAAACAGTGTTATTCATCATTACTCACTATAGAAACAGGAAGAATGGGGGTCATTTGTATTCCCATTACACAGCGTGAGATTCACAGAATTATTTTGTTGAAGAGTTTATTCTATGACTATAACTACCTGTATCCTGTAAACAGGAAAACTCAGCTTAATCTAAATACACAACTGAGTTTTTTTTTTTTCTTTTTTATTCCATTACAAAATATTTACAGCTGTTTATATGGCAATTTATATGGCTTTTATTTTAATTTGTAACTTAGTTTGGTTAAGAAGGATGTTACCACATCAGTCCAGTTTTCTATTTCTATGTAGGTCTGTGACAGGACAGCGTCACTAGCGATGTTGTTTTGACCAGAAAGGGAGACTCAAGCACAGAAGTTGCAGTTTCAAAGCGCAAAGGCCAAAACAAATCCCTAACTAGAACACAGAACAAAACACATTAACCAAATAAACAGCGCAAGGGCCAAAACAAAAAAAACAATCACGGAGATGTAATCAAACAAACGAGACAGGATGGGACAGCACGGAACACGAAAACAACGTCACCTCTATCCATTACTCTTCTAACACCCTATTTATTACACCTGTGGCTAGAGCCTTAATTTATCATTTAGTCATTTATTCAATTCAAATCTGAGTCACTGGGACACCCCAACTTGGAAGCTCTTGGAAATTTCTTAGAAATAAAAACGAACGCATTCTGTTTTTCATTTCAATCCCTAAAACAACATACATTTCATTGTATGAAAATGTAGCAGCAGTGTGGAGTAGTGGTTAGGGCCTTGAACGGAGGGTCGTGGGTTCAATCCCAGGTGGGGGACATTGCTGCTGTACCCTTGAGCAAGGTACTTTACCTAAATTGCTCCAGTAAAAACCCAACTGTATAAATGGGTAATTGTGTGTAAAACATAATGTAATTGTATGTAAAAAATAATGTGATATCTTGTAACAATTGTAAGTCGCCCTGGATAAGCATGTCTGCTAAGAAATACATAGTAATAATAATAATTAAAGAAAGAAATCAATATAAATGAAGAACATACAAAGTAGCCCTTTAAATTAATAAAGGTGGTGTTACATGTGTCTAGATTTTGTGTAAATGCCATTATGGTAATACTATAGCTTTCATATAGTTCAATCAAGTACATTTATAATAAATGTAGATTTTTTCCACTATATACATTTATTTCTTATTCTTACTTGCCTGGAATCACTGTCGTGACATCAGATAAAGGCCTACAGCTGCAAATGTAGTATACTTTTGTGAAGTAGGTGCAATCACAGACAGCAAGGAACCCTGGAGACCTGATACGTATTTAGATAGATTCTTTAAATAAGAACTAGATTGGATTTCAGTCCATTAATACTACCTGACAGCTTGTCTACTGCGGAGGTCTCTATTCCTTCTTGTAGTTCACTCTGTCACACAGCTTTGCATTGGAACACATTTCTACGTGATACAAAGATGGAATTCCACATTAGGTCCCCGTTTGAATTGATCTCCCTGTCCTCTTTAAAACCTGTGCAGAATACTGAAAGATGTGGCTCTCGCATTTGTCAAACAGACCCTTACTCTGTTCACATTAATAATACCAATGCACTGTGCGATGACAGCCATGTTGAAACAGTATTCTGAATGAATGTTAAAGGTCTACTAACTAAGGTTTTAAAATGAATTTGTCTTTTCGTTCAGTATGCTTTTCACTGTACCGCTTAGCATTATCAAGTTTGATTTATAATCTGTTTTACAAGATTTGAACTATCCGACATAGCTTTGGACGCTGGCAAATTTTGCAATTATCGATTGGCAACTAAACAAATATCACAATAATCTGTCAAACACTGTTTGTCTTTTTTATCTCTTTTTTTATTTTTAAAGTAATTTTCAGATGCCTAGTTAAATTATGTAGAATAATCGGAAACACTTTAGTATAGGGGTCTGTTATAAGTGGTTTTATGTGGTTATAAACAATGGCAAAATGTATAATAATTGTATTGCAAAAGCAAAGCAGCCCCATACAATTGGTGAGAGACATATAAAGACAGACAGGCAGGCATAGAAAGACAAACTATATGAAAAGACCAGGGGCGTAGCTAGGAATAGATTTTTACTGAGGCAAAAATCATATTTTTGTGTAAAAAATCTGAATATCCTGTTAAAACAAATCTCCCACCAAAAAACACACCAACCTAAAATTACCCTATTCACGCTGTCATAAATATGTGATATTAAAAAGAACAAGAAAAATATCTTATAAATATAAATAAGTAGATGGATTTATACCTTCATTGAGAGACTTGTTTGGTTCACTACTACTGAAGTTAATGTTGAGACTGGTGACACTGATGCAACAGCTACAACTGGCAGTCAATAGCACTGGGCTTCTGCACTGAGTGATTTAAAAGCCACTAGGTAGCAAATGTATCTTTCACCCTGCATAGCAGGAGCCGCCTGCCTGTAGGCCAACTTTTGTTTAATAGCTTGGTTTTGAAACTGTGTTTCATTTTTACATTTGTGTATTTTTCATGTACACCTGGGTGTGTGTCCTCCCACACTAGGGCTACCATTGCTGGTACTGTACCTGACAGCCACCAACTACTGCAATTCAGTTAATACCTTAATAACTTAAAACAAGTTAAAGGGAATTGAAGGGAAAATATGTGTATCTGCTCACTACTGTGGAGTAGTGGTTAGGGCTCTGGACTCTTGACCGGAGGGTCGTAGGTTCAATACCCTTGAGCAAGGTACTTTACCTAGATTGCTCCAGTAAAAACCCAACTGTATAAATGGGTAATTGTATGTAAAAAAAAAAAAAAAGTGATATCTTGTAACAATTGTAAGTCACCCTGGATAAGGGCATCAGGTAAGAAATAAATAATAATAATAATAATTAATTTTCAATAATGGCAGTCCACCGGAATACAAGAATCACAAAGGGATTACTATACATGGAGATTTCCCATAGAGAAATGCACAATATTGGTTATGGCTTTATTTTGTAAATGTGAGACCAGAAATGCATGAAACATGAAATGGAAAGGTATACAACGAAAACCATGGGGTGACCTCTTCAGCCACTCTTGTAGATAGATCAATTTGTTGTATGATATTGACTGAAAAAAATAGATCAAGCAAGAACTTCATCAGTGTTATGTGAGTGTATTCAATTGAGGTGTCAGCAGATAAAAGCACATGGAATGGGGACAACATATTTGTCAAGTAGTCACCCAGTTAAAAGACTGTTCTAAAGAAAGCATGGAATGTAATTAATTATATTTGTCATTCAGGTGACTATACATACATGGAAAATGTGCATCATCAGTGTGGTATGGTAGAATTTCACTTTTGTGACTTGGTTAATTTGTGCCGGATTAAACAGAATTAAACGATGATGAACCGTGTAAAAATAATTGTTGCAAAATTGTTGCATACAACCATACAATAGCCATAGGTGGAATTACAGTTTTAGCACTGTCTCTGTACTGTTCGATATTACCTAAAAGTAGGACAGTTTCCAAGTGAAAAGTGACACTGACTATAACAAATTACTCTGGCCTGAAGAGCACATTACTGACAAAAGAACACCTGTTGAAAAGCCAAATGGAGTAGCCAAACCTCTAGACAGCAAAGGCTGTCTATTCATCTGTTACTGATACGCTAAAGGCCTCATTCCTAGTGAAATCTGTTTGAAGAGAGAAGAACACATTAAGTTGCTTAATACATTTTTACTTTCACTGGAATCTCTATCCCTTGCTCTGATTTCCTCTGTAAGTTATTTCTCCACCACAATCTTGTATTCTTACTGGGCATGCTTGCTTATGTCTTGTTGTCCTTGGGTTTATTTGCATTAAGTTTTTGTGATTTCCCAGTTGACCGTCTGGAAAAAGAGTGGTCCTGGTTTTTGATTCCAAGAGGTTTCTTCCAGACCTTATAAATTAGCTAGTATGATGGTTTCAGACACCTGCTGTTTTACTACATCACCTTGCAAATTCATTCCAAGACCAAATACAAAAGGAGCAACTGCAAATGACAGACATCCAGTTAATAAACATATTATATTTCAGTAGCCGGAAAACTCTCATGACCCTCTCTGCATAACCACTTTACCAGCAAAAAAAGTAAATAACCTTTTATACCACGATAGAGAAAATTCCTGCATATTTAAAATGTCATTTTTTACTTTATGTTTGTTATTTATGAGATTATTTGTACAGGAGGAGGGGAAAGCAAACTTTAGTCTAGGGTAATGGATGGAAATACTGTAGTGGCACAGTGCCATTGTCGTGAGAATGTAACATAGCACACATATCACGTACATAAATCACCTTCTTACACTAAAAAGCTGCACAAATTAACTAAACACTAAAGTTTTTGTGCATGGAAACACGTCTGAAAGCCGTACCATATGTTCACGAGTGAAGATCCTGTTTGTGATGTAACCTTGCACAACTTTCTACTATAACTAAAGGCCATACCAAGCAATTCTTTATTAACAACCGAGATCTGCTGAAAGTAGCCCTGGCAAACTTATTTGACCGAATAGGAAAAAATAACCATACAGTACGAGGGGTTTACAGACCTCGTCATTCATTATTTTATTTTTTTTTTTTTTTTTTAAGTGACACCGTTTATTCAACATTTCACATTATTGCCATTTGACTCGTAATATCATAGTGCTTTATAGTTTAGTTGTTCTATAAGCAAGGTTATAACAGATACTACAAAGTAAAAAAAAAATGCAGCCCTTTGCAATCGATACATAAATAAATAATGAAGCCCTTTGTACTTTTGTTATCTTTGTGTTTGGTCAGCCTAGAATTTCCTGTCCCTTAGCAATAAGATGCAATTCATTGTACACTAGCCTTAAGTAGCATCTGTCATGGGTACCTACCAAGTACAAAATAGTCACGTTAGTACACCAACATGTATTAAATTAGCATTGCTGTGAATTCATCCCAGTTGTGCTGCACCAGCACTAGGCATGAGTCAAATCTCTTAAACCTAATTTATTGAGCAATATTTGTTTTAGAAGAACAAAAACAGGGGAAAAAAACTGCCGATTCCATGATTTTGTTTACTAAAAACAAATACAGGGCTCAACATCATCTTACATCAAGACTTACAGAGCAAAGTTCCAGAAAGTTAAAAAAATGCCCAGGTGGATTAGCACCTACTGTAAAAAGGTGTTGTGTTTAAATGGAAAGTAAGCTTAATTTTCCTAACTTTTTAAAAAATATTTTTAATTATATATTACAGATTTCAGTTCCTTTTTGGGAATTAGTTAGAACTGCTCCATCGTCCTTTTAGTTAATCATATTGGTTCTGGATGGAATTAGATTGCACAGATTTCTCAAGAAAAAAGAGAATGGAGGCCAAAGAAATTCTTTGCCTTATAACTCATTTGTTTGAAATTGGTAATTTGCTCTAATCGGCAATCCACATTTGGTTATTTCAAATGGGTAACTTGCAATTGCATCATCAACAAAGATTTACATTGTTTTATTTTAACATATTATGTATAGTAGCACAAATAAACACTTTTAAAATACTACCCTTTATTTTCATGCTGTTTATCATTATAGACATCCATTATGTAAGTTTATGTTGGAAAATCTGCTGAGCTCAGGAAATTCTCACACAATGTAAACTCTGTCACTGTCATTTAGGTATTATTTTGGACAAGCAAAAGCATTCACATAAAGGAATTGTATTGTGACAGCACCACAAACACATCAAAATGTGACTTGTGAAATAAGAAGAAATGTGCTGTATGAGTTTTGTCATCAGTTAAAATATTTTCTTTCCAGTAAAAGTTTAAAAATGTTATAATGACGCTCATTTTCATGCTAAGTGAGAATACAAAGCAGAGCTCCTAATTTTCTTGCTGATAATATTTTAAAGCACTGGACAAAGCAACTCTGAGATTAATGGCCTGTCAAAATAAGTAAGAGTCAATAACATGGATCACTGAAATCATAAATTGCTAGATTATGTTGAAGTAATAGATAAATAGGCTATAGGAATAAGGTAAATGTTTGGATATATTAGTAAATAATTGTGCTCCTCTATATTAGATCAAGTATGGAATAAACAACGATAAGTGTTGACTGTTTCTGACTGTTAACTGTTTAACTTGTTCTAGTGAATTTAGGCATGAGAAACTGTGGATTATTTTCTTACTGATTCAACACTTTGAGTTGTTTATGCCTGTGATAGAGAGAGAATGAATCCTGGTTATAAATCTCCCCTCCCCCGACCTGTGAGGGTGCTGTCTAAAGGGAACAATGTGTCTTTGACTGGATGTGTTGTCAATTCATTCCAGGCAAAGTCAGCCATCCAGAAAAGGGGTGGAGTCACAATACTGCAAGTCATTGTCCCTGTGGTTGGAGAAAGGGCTCTTGCACTCTTACCAAGGGGACGTGACTGACGGTATATGAAGGGGTGTGGCGAGGTAAACTGTTCCTTTGTTTTGGCTACTGAAGGATCAGAGAATCACAGTAAAACTGTTTCATGTGTTATCAGTGTTTTGTGTTAACGTTTGTTTTTGTACTTGAGAGTACAGCTTACTCTCAGCTTAGAGTACAGTTTACAGCTTGAGAGTTAAGCTTACACCCCGGGAGCTGTGGCTAAGAGGCCAGCCCCATCCCAGAATTCTGTTATAAAATGGAGGTACTGTCAGATTCAGACATGCCCCTTTTTTAATTACTGTATATGGTACTGTACATGTGGTAGTAATAGTGTGTAAGACTATAAATATAATGCAGTGACCATGTGGCAGTGTGGCATGGGTGAAAGGGGTTTTAAAACACGTGGGAATGTGTTAACTTTTGCTTAAGGTTTTTTTTGTAGTCGTCGTAGTAATCACTGACAAAACTATAGCTTTATACAAATGTTGTTTTTTTAGATCAAATAAACAAAGTAAAAACACCACCTGTAAAAATATGATGCTCATAATAACACTAATAACTGTAACTGTATGATTTAAATTTAATTACTGTAGGGTAAATGTATGATTTCAATTTAATTAACGCACAAAATTGATTATGCCAACAAACCCATAAACCTTAGTATTCATTGCCCCAGCCATGTTACATAATCACATGTACTTCATTTTAAAATATACAACTGTGAGTATACATACTGTATTGTAAATGTGCTCATAATATATAGTAGCAATTTAACACATTGAGCAAACGGTTAATCACAGGGCTTTGTACAAGGACAAAATACCTATAATTCCTGGTATGGGAGAAAGCTATTTAAAATAAATAAAGTCTGCACGGTTGACAGATAGCACATATTCTCACTATGACAGATAGGCTTTATGAGAATTTCCTATATATCCACTGCTGAAATTCTATTTCGTCAGCCTGATAAGAGACAAGTGATAGTAGATAAAAATCTGTGTCAACACAAACTAAATTAAAAATGTGTGGCTTAGACCCGATAGTATCTTTCACATAATGCAATTTATTCTGCTAACATTACCTGTTTAACTTCAAAAGGTTATGGACAAAAAGTGTTAGTGATTGATATTAGAGGAAGCAAAGTTACTCACAAGGGCAATTCCTTTACACAGTTTGACTGTGGGAAAAGTTATTTGGACTATATATTCTATATATTTGTCACTCTTATAAGTTGTAAAGAGACAAAGTCTTCTGTAACCTCATAAGCCTTCTATTAAATCAAATGGATGTTTGTTTTCATTGATGCTGTAATCTAGCAATCCTCCACTGAAATAATACAATATATATTAGGAAAACTACTTCCACCTTTCGTGTATAATTTCATTTACGTTATAATTTCATTTACCATTTGAAAGATTTTCAATGTCCCAGCCGCTAAATGTAATAACGTGTTTGGAGAGATACAAAAAGTAGAATGAATAGCATAATAACGCTGTGCAGAACTCTTATTTAGGGATGTTAATAAAAAGAGTTATGCAGAGGTGGTATAAAGATAAGCCTCTATTTAGATAAAATAATATACCATTTCCCCTGTTACACCTTTTAGTTTTGTAGATTGGAAAAGTTTACTAATTAAGATTATGGCCAAATTCAACTCGAAATATATATTAGAACAATACTTTGGCGGTGTGGGAGATCAATAAAGCCACCATTGTATATACATATATAAAATAACCTGGTAACACTTTATTTTAAGCACCACATATTAGGCATTTATTATGTACTTATCTGTGACTAATTAGCACATACTGCATCATGTATAGCCTCCTAATAAGGGTTTGTTAGTACTTATTACGCTTATTCTCAAATATGCCGTCCTAACAGGTTACTGGACATTAATAAAGGATTTGCATGCCTTATACTGAAGTCAAGACTGTTCTCGGCCATATTAGGTCCTACTAGCTGCTTGTATATGATTAATACCTTGGTAATAAAGCAGCAAAACAAAGTGGACCATGCATGGATAACACTCTATCCCAGAGCTGGACTTTGTTTCCAATAAAGGGCTTATTAGGAGGTGGTTGGTCACTTTTGTAGCCCCTATTCTGAAGTGAAGGTTTCATTTTCATTACTTAAGAGCTTATTAGAAGCAAATAGGTCATTAATAAAGACCTTTGCAGCCCCTATTCAGAAGTAAAGGCTGCTTTTACATTACTTATTAGAACTTATTAGCAGCATATGCCATTAATACAGTTTTGATCTAACAAATAATGCACAAAGAAGCAATTATCACCAGGGCATCTTTAATCAGTTGTGCAACCTGTATACCGAAGTGAAGACTCCAGGCACCCCATGAAGCTCTTACTCACATTAATGAACCTCACAGAAACTAAAAATAAGTTGAAGTAAAAAACAAACAGACAAAATCATTTTAATTAGGAATTTATTTGGGTTTTTTGAAATAGGTGTTCAAACTTGTAACAAATTGCTATATAATTATTTTCCCAGTAAAACATACAATCTTAAATTGGAAATATTTGTTTTTTCCAAAAAAGGTCAGATACAGTCTGCATTCCTACACTGTAAACCCGAATAGTTAAACTCATTAAATAAATTAAGTATTGGAAACACAAAAGGTATAAAATAGTAGTACTGACACAAACGTTTTGGGTTCCCTTAACTTGCAACTCAGTTTTGATTTTGTAGCAATTATGTTTTTGATTCAGATGAACTATATGTGGGATTTTATGTAAAGAGAACTTCTGATATTAGATTTGCTGACACACAAATCTTTTCAGTTTGAGTTTATTAATGTGTGACGTCACAAACGTCATCGACGTTGGCACGGTCGAGAAAAATCATCTAAAATATGGCGGCTCTTCCTGGAGTTCGACTAATATTGTAGGTTAACTAAACGTTTAATCTCTTCTGTCTGCGGCGGTGGAGAAATTGTATACGGTAAACTTTCGAATCACGATCAAGTCTGTATAGTTTGTTATAATTTTACGAACTTAACAGTTAATTTCTGCTAAGCTGTCAGACCGCTAAATCAGCTCACTAGCCAGAAAGCTATTTCTAGCTATCACAGTTGAGTTGAGCATGAATTGAATAAGTGCCAGGATAGTTGTGTTGTGATGCAGATGCTAAAAATCTAAAATATTTCTGGTTATTTTTTAAACTAATCTATGTTTGAAATTTACGAAAGGCAATTTTCAAATGCAGGCTAGCCAATCGTGTGTGTTTTTTGCATGACGTTGGACAAACGCGTCGGTGCGATTGGCTGGTTTGCCTGTGTGTCTCACTGCAATCTGGACACTTGTTTCCCACACCTGACGAGCAGTTACCAGCGGATAAGGTCTCAGTGTCGAATGTCGATTGCATTAGCTTCTCAACCGACTAATGATTCAATGATGTAAGCACTGTTTACATATATTTGCTATGTTTTAGACGACTTCAGCTTTGTCAAGAGCCTTAGATCGCTATCACAATCTGAATTCTGTGCAAACCTATGCTAACACGTTCAATGGCTAGCTATCCAACGCAACTAACTGGCAGCTTTCTAACATGTCTCCAGCTTTGACTATGTAACGTTTACCAGGCCCACCGAGAGGGCGGGAAAGACGGGGAAATAAAATATTTTAAAACAACTAGTCCTGCACAAGACCCTTTGCGTTCCCACCACCATTAAAAATAAAAACTGCCGTTATATATACCACGGTATGAATTATTCTATTATTAAGATCTATAATTTGTTCAAAACAACGTGGTGCAGCAGTTTGTTAGACAAATAAAATAAATAAAGTACTTTCTTCAGCTGGTGGTAAACACAATTAGAGAATGATCGGTTATATTGCTTAAAATACGACAATGATCGGTTATATTGCTTAAAATATATTTACCAGTACAGGCTATTAGTTAAGAGCAGAGATGAGTGGTTTGTTTTTGGCACGGGATAAATAAAATAGTGTATAGCAACACCATTAATGTAAAAACGTATGTTATTTGATGTTAAGTAAGCTTCCGATTAATGACTATACACGCTGCAGCGGGACACACCAATCCTTCCCCGGGGCCCGTGACGGCGCTCGTCGGCCCTGACGTTTACTTATAAACCTAGGTAGGTAGCTAAATAATTCAAGCTTCCATTCATTTCAAATAGGCTGCATGTAGCTATGGAAGCCATTCCTGCTAGCCTGTTAACTTTAGTAGATAGCTAGCCTGGAAAAAGCCAGAAGAAACTTGTAATGTCGGTTGGCCGTGCACATTTTTGATGAAATCGCGTGGTGGCGCCAGGTGCACAAAATGGTGGCTTAGAGTAGACCAGGTGGCTATGACAAGATAGGTCTAACGTTAGCAGCCTTTAACATGGTGTCGCTGAGTATTTTGCTCCATGATAGTTATCAAGTAAAGGTATTTTGTTTTTAGTTTTGAAACTGTTGGGGAGGGGCATAGGTAAGGCGGTGACATTGATATTTTGCCATGTTTCTTTGACATTTTTTAATCTCAATTACTCTGAGTATGTCAACGTTACAATCTATTGCAGGTCAATTTAGCCATTGAGCTCTGATTAAATCGGCTTTGAATGAAAATGCATAGTTGACCAAGTACTTAAGGTTTCAAATTATTTGTCATGTTTCAAAATAAGGAATTAGGACATCAATTTATTTTTGCTAATGAGATCTCTATTTCTCTCTACAGGCTTGACTGAAGGATGCTGGTGCTCATCTAGCCAGCCTAGGCTCTATGCTATATCCCAGCAGTGAAAGGTACACTTTACAAAAACACGTTGGATTATATTTGTGATAAACATGTTTATCATGTTTATCTTTACCATGTAGGGTAACAACATTTGTTATGCTTCCGGGTTGCTGATGGAATGGAATGGCTTGGAATTGTAAGTTGTGTGCGGCCATACTTCACTCCAGGACAGAGTTGCTAAAACACTATCTCCTGCAACATAGTCACTATTCAAGAGTCAGTCCACTTCCGTGTCTCTACAATGATTGTGTTTGTACATTTCATTCATTCAATGGACTCAAAACTCATCTAAAACGATACCACACTGCACGCTAATAACACAATCTACAGTACATCTAAAGTCACTGTTGATGGCATGCACTATGCTACTTGGAATGTTTGTATCTGTTGGAGTGAATGGCTGTCTGCCTCAATTCTGCAACATTGCTCAGATCTATCTTGTGAATTACAATGTTTCCTTCCTCTGTAGTCACTTTGAGTCATGGTATGCTGAACATCTGCGGTCCTACGAGCTGTCACCTACACAAGGGAGCCTGTCTGTCCACCTGCTATCTGAGCTCAATGACACTGTCACGTTTGCTGCTTACACCGTTGATGGCCGGCTGCTTTTGACCCCCAAGAGATACATTTTACTGAGAGAGTGCTGAGTTAATCTTGAGGTGAGTAATCTGTTGGTTCACTAGTGATAAAACTTTTTAAAAACATATTTTTTTCACAAAGGTGATACTTGTGCCTAGATCAACTGTGTTTCTAAAGTGAAGGAGTTGCTCTTGTACTTTTGGCTGACACATTGTCTTTTACAAGTGGGTGTAATTGTAAAATTACTTTGGTTTTAGCTCAATATGTAACTACCTTATTGCCTCATTGATAAGGTTATGTTTTGATATTGGGCATGCAAAGTGTTGAAACTGTTTATCCTACCACAGAAATATGGCAGCCGTATCCTCTCAAGCCTTGAAACTTCGCGTCATTGTTGAAGCTGACAGTATAAGGAAGATTACACTTGACACCCACCTGATGATGACCTGAAAAGCATTTTGAAGGACAAGCTCAAATTGGATGCAGACTTCAGCTTGCAGTACGAAGACCCTGATTTTGATGGAGAACTTATCTCCCTAGTGGACATTGATGAGTTGCCACAGAAAGCTACACTGAAACTTTTCATGGCAGAGGTGGAAACCAGTTCTATTTCAACTACAGACACAGAGTTGCTGTCAGATGTGTCCTCTGCAGAGCAACTTAGTAGATGGCTGCCAGGTATTTTTCCCATGCCCACTTTTGCTTATGAGGTAGAATTGAAGCTCAGAGAAGGAAACACTGCCTTTGAAAGAAACAGAAAGTGTCTTCAGTTATGTAGAGATCAAATGCATGACATCCTAGAGAAACTTGCAGCTAAGTTGCTGTTAAGTTAAGTGTAAGAAAATAAATCAGTAAGCAGAACACAAACACACTAAGTTATGGCGACATAATATGTATACATTAAGTGCACTTCAAATGGGAAGTTGTTGTTAATTCAATGTATTGAGTTTTAATTAGCAAAATAATTGAGTTCATCATCATACTATTTTAAAGTATGGTTTAATTAAACTTGAAAGTTATATTAACTAAGAATAGCAAGTACTGTATACATTTTCATTTTAAGTTTCATTACTCAAAAAATCAAAGGCAATCAGTTGCCTCAATTTTTTTGAGTTAGCAGAACTTATCGGGGTTTACAGTGTAAACAGATACAGAACCAGCTGATGGCGTTTATAATGTATCATTTTTTTTTCTTTCCCTAAGGCCATTAGCAATCTCTTGTAAAGGGATAACATTTGCAATAACATTGGAAATTTATACAAAGTACTATTTATTTTTTCTGTATTCGGTATTATTAGCATTACAGAAATCGGGATTTTTTAACGTGATTTCTAACATTAATTATTAATTATTTGTTTATTTAGCAGACGCCTTTATCCAAGGCGACTTACAGTGACTAGGGTTTGTGAACTATGCATCAGCTGCAGAGTCACTTACAACTACGTCTCACCCGAAAGACGGAGCAGTGAGTCAGTAGCTGAGGTGGGATTTGAACCGGGGACCTCCTGGTTACAAGCCCCTTTCTTTAACCACTGGACCACACAGCCTCCTATACATAACATGATTTTCAGCTTTAACATCACAAATTAACATTAACAGTTAGACCCTATGCAATTCATTTTATTATTTTCTGATTAGAGTTTTTACCTTTTAAAAAAATTGAATTAGGTTGATTTAATTGAACTTATGTACACTGCAGACACAGCGAACAACACAAAACCGTAAATCTACAGGCTTATATTTGTTTTCCATTTGGTGTGTGCGTTGGACTAAGAGTGGTGTTTTATTGAATTGTATTGAAAAATAATATTGTTAACTTTTGAAACGGGTTGTATAAGTAAAAAACTTTTTTTTTCCACTCCAAGCAAAAAAAAAAAAAAAGTTTCTCTGTATTCATCATCAGTTATTACAGTACACCAATATGGAATATGCAGTTAACAGATTCCCGCATCAAGCCACTATTACAAAGATTAAATAAATAAATGAAATATAAAAGTTGGTGATTGTCGTAGAATACTGGATTATTGTATTAATGTAAAGTATGGACATTTTAACACAAACTGCAGTACGGACGTATCACCTGACATTCACACGAACAGGGAGTAGGTAATTAAAATGTTGTTATTTTGGATATAAATAACTTATATTTAATGAGAGCACAACAATATACATTTACACATCTTAATTGAAGGTACACGTCACAAATAACAGTTATTTTTTCATGACATGTGCACTGTTTTTGCCAAGATTTTTAAATATACTTAAAGTAAAAATAATGCATTTATGTTTGTGTGTATAACGTACCAAATATTTAAAAAAATGTACCTCAATAAAATAACTTTTCAAGTTATTTCCAATTTAAGATTGTATGTTTTACTGGGAAAATAATTATATAGTAATTATTAACAGTTCTTTCAAAAACCCAAATAAATTCCTAATTAAAAGGATTTTGTCTGTTTCTTTTTTTACTTATTATTATTTATTTATTTTTGTCAGGTTCATTAATGTGAGTAAGAGCTTCATGGGGTGCCTGGAGTCTTCACTTCGGTATACAGGTTGCACAACTGATTAAAGATGCCCTGGTGATAATTGCTTCTTTGTGCATTATTTGTTAGATCAAAACTGTATTAATGACATATGCTGCTAATAAGTTCTAATAAGTAATGTAAAAGCAGCCTTTACTTCTGAATAGGGGCTGCAAAGGTCTTTATTAATGACCTATTTGCTTCTAATAAGCTCTTAATTAATGAAAATGAAACCTTCACTTCAGAATAGGGGCTGCAAAACTCTTTACAAGTGAGCAACCACCTCCTAATAAGCCCTTTATTGGAAACAAAGTCCAGCTCTGGGATAGAGTGTTATCCATGCATGGTCCACTTTGTTTTGCTGCTTTATTACCAAGGTATTAATCATATACAAGCAGCTAGTAGGACCTAATATGGCCGAGAACAGTCTTGACTTCAGTATAAGGCATGCAAATCCTTTATTAATGTCCAGTAACTAGTTAGTAAGGCATGTTTGAGAATAATTAAATGCCCATCTCAGTGACGTCACATGAAAAAACAAACAAGCAGGCAGTGAAATTTAATTCCTCCCCTAGCCAATGATATACATTAACAAGCTGTACTGCAAATTATGGTGGCCCAGCAAATCAAAGTGTTTACCTGATCACGGGCCCAGAATGTCACTTCAGTATGATCATGTTTACATGATCACAAGCTGTTTGTTGTGTTGCTTAGAACCGTGTAACCGAATTTTGGGAGTTGTTTGCGGACCACCTGGAGTTTACTCACGGACCACCTGGAGTTTACTCACGGACCACAAGTGCAAGTAATACGAGGTAAAAGCTCAACCACTCCTTGTACAAACAAGGCTGGCTGTTTTGCACACTGGATATAAGGACCTACAGGCCAAGATGGAGGATCAAGGGTTATTAAGGGTTACTAAATTCTTTACTTAGTGTCCTATTGGGCGAACTAGGAGGTCACCTGTTACTACACAGGAGGCTGTGTGGTCCAGTGGTTAAAGAAAAGGGAGGTCCCCGGTTCAAATCCCACCTCAGCCACTGACTCATTGTGTGACCCTGAGCAAGTCACTTAACCTCCTTGTGCTCCATCTTTCAGGTGAGACGTAATTGTAAGTGACTCTGCAGCTGATGCAGAATTCACACACCCTAGTCTCTGTAAGTTGCCTTGGATAAAAGGCGTCTGCTAAATAAACAAATAATAACAAATAAACAAATAATACCAGCCATCATAATACAAAAATGTTTATCATTATTTTAATATAAGTGTATGTAGCCCCAGTTAATGCAGGTTTTACTGTGTTACATTATTAAAGCAATTATACCCAGCGCAGAGCACAATAACAGAGATAAGTACTTTTTTTTGTTTACCTAAGCTGAAGGTTGAACAAGCTGTTGGTATTTGGGTCTTATTTTTATTTGGCGATGATGTAGTCTCTACCAGCTGAAGATTGGATATCATTAATTGTGAGTGCATATTCAATGGCTTATGTTCAACCTCCTTCTTGTTACATTCATTGTAAGACGAATTCTCCCAGATTGGCATCTTCCAATCGTGGTTCAGGGAGGAAGGGTGCGTAACAGGCAGTGTTGTGTCATACACTATCATAACCAATTGTGACCCCTACAACTGAGACAAGATTTAAAGCTCTAGAACTGTTTCTGCAAACATGCTTGGCTCTATTGTAAGTTTAGATGCTTGATGAATTATTATTATTATTATTATTATTATTATGTCTTAGAAAGAGGACATGCAAATTATGACCATATATAGAAGTGTATTTGTAACATAATATTAAGCAAAATGAAACAACTTAGGGTTGCATATACAGTACTGTATTATTTAGTAATGTAATGTATAATCAACTCTATGCTTGGGTGATGCAAATGACTCAGGGACAACATAAATTATTATTATTATTATTATTATTTAGATAATGTACATCCTTAAACACAAACTGTGTATCAATATTACAAGGTTTATGTTAACTTTTATTTCAGTCTAAGGCTCCATCCACACTGGACAGCGAGGCACGCGCGAAGTCGCCGAATGTCAGTCCACACCAGACGCGACTTGGAAATGATCCAAAAGACTGGAAATAAATACATGACCCCGCCCATGCATTCCTATTGGACATACTAGAGATGGGCTGGCCCATTACAAAACAGGGCTTGTTTTAATAAAAGGTTACCACCCTAACCTCCGGCAAATAGAGGTTGGACTTGTAAAATCTATAGATCAGAGTTATTGAACATCCCTATATATCCAACAGTATAATTGTTATCATTATTCTTAGTAGTAATTGTACAATTGTAGTCGTACTATTTATTTATTTATTTTTTTGTGGTACCAGTCGTAGTCGTAGTCTGATTTGAAGCCCGATACATCTCCAGCTGTCAGAAGACAGCTGGACAATAGTAGTATAGTTGAACTGATATTTTTCAACAAAATTATTTTATTGTTATACATTTATAGATACAACTTATTGCAATCTCAGCTGTGTTTCTTTACAAATTACTTTGATTCTTTTTGTTTATTAACTTTTTAAAGTGCAACATTATTATTATTATTATTATTATTATTATTATTATTATTATTATTATTATTATTATTATCTTTGTTGTTATACGCAGGTCACCACTTACCTTGTATTATTTACTTATATTTAGTTTTTCCTTTTAAAACAATCTGGTGAACTTGACAGAAAATGCTTTATAAATATGGCTCATAATCTTCAAAACTATGTATGAGCTTGCTGATGTCGAGATGTGTCACATAGATTACAAACTTATTGCTGGCTTTGTTTTACAACATATAGAATAGCAGGACCTCAAAAATATTTTTGTTTGTTTGGTGAATCTCCACAAAACTTCACTATGCGAATGTAAAGACCTTCTTCTTGTCATGGATTTGTGCCACATAAAAACAAACAAACAAACCACAAAAAAGCCATAGCTTAAATTCAAGTTTGGTGAATGTGGGACCTTTTTCTGTGTCATTTTAAAAGCTAGCAAAAGTGCACATTTTTCATTTAAATGCTGGATATTTAGACTGCATATATGGTCCAGTTTATTTTTGCTTATTAATAAGCCTATTTTTATGAAACTTGCATAATCGGAAAGAAAATGTCTTAGTGCTGCTAAATGCACCACCTGCAAGCCACCCAGGCATTGTCTTTCTTCTGGATGTCTTTGTAGTCGTTCAATTTGCAATCATATAATAATGGATACTGCTGCACCTCTTGTGTTTGACCTGTGTCAAGGGTGTTAACCTTGCTTCTGATTGGTCAGTTTAATTCCAGTAGCGACAAAAAAAAAAATAGAAACAGGTTCTATTTCAGTGACGCAAAATTTTCTCAAAGCGACGTTGCTCACTGCTGGTGTGGATACTCCAATTTGACTGCAGTGACTTCTAAATTATTCGCTTGCATCACTCGCATCCAGTGTGGATACGGCTTTACCTTCCAGAGATATAAGAGTTATTATAGATGTTCCTTGTACACATTTTGGAATCCCTTAATAATCGTAAAGGCCATTCATTATATCATTATTAATTCAAGTGAGTGACAGTAGGCTCCTTTTATAATACTCTCCTCACCTTCAGAAAATGTTCAAAGCACAGACAAATAAATTTTGGTCATAAAAGTACTGATTGCAGTTAGTTTGCAAGTCTGAATTATATGTTAAAACACCTTTCTATATAGTAGACATATTCTACAGCAGTAGCTTGTAGACCTTTAGAATACAAGCTAAAGGGTATGAGATAAAAAGGCAACTGATTTCACAATGTAAAAGTAAATTACTTGTAAGACGACAGTCATTACTTTGCTTTGTCACTTCTGATCAGCAGATGCACATAATATTGATGCTCTGTCAGATGCATCTACCATTGCCATTGCTGTGGTGCCACCCTTATAGTAATGATTTTATGAACATCAAGCCAGATATTTTTATGCATAGTGTGTTTTTCTAGAATTAACATATAGAATACAGGCCTGGGTTCTGTCAGAAATTAATTAGATAATGAAGACAGATCTTGGATGTTTACTTGCTTACTAATTAGGGAAATTCAGTAATTTTGCTTGAGAGAAAATGCAATTCCCAGCTAAACAAATGGCTCTGCAGCACATCTGAAGCTTGAAAGTACAATTTGAAACTAAGACAAACTTGGTTAGAATGAATGTTTAGCGTTGCAAATGTATGTCAAACAAGCTCAGGGCTATGAAAGTCGATGGAAGTATAAGAAAGAAGCTAGCTGTTCCAAAGTTAAACATCGCGTAAGAGCTGTTAAGCACAGTTAGGCTCCACGGGGGGGGGGGGGTTGATTTTTTACCCTCGGCTATATTCGTAATGCATAGCAGATTACAACCATATTGTAATTAGCTTTGAATATTAAAATGCAGTAATATCATGGTTTGACAACAGCTGCAATGCAAAATTCTTCTTAATTTCCATGAACATTCCTTGACCTGTTGTTTTGGACGGTCCATCTGGTCTCACAATCAAACATTAATATGCAGCATGCATAAACAACGTGTTGTCAGAAAGCTACAATTAATCAAAGCCATCAATAAAACCTAGTCAAAGTAAGCACCAGTTATTACAATCACAACCTATAAGAAACTTCACACACACTTTTCTCTTAGATATCCTGCTATTCCTGACATTCTCTTTTTTGTAATTGTAGACCTGTTTTAAGGAAAAGAGAACTCCACTCAACAGTACAGACCAGTTAACTGGACCAAGTCTTTGGCATTGCACTACATATTTTCATATAAGACACAGAGTGTCCAAGGGGTCAGGGTGGAAAAACATGGTAGCACAATTGTTCCCTTTTAAAGTACGAAATGTAACCATTAACATATGGGATATATCTCTTATAGCTGGCCCGAACTACCTGAGCACTTATATCAAAGCTGCTTCTTTAACAGCCCGCCTCTGTACACAGATGTATTGCGCTAGCTGTCTGGATTTTTCCCATAAGGTTTTTGTGCTACAGAGACACTGAATTGGCAGGAGCCTTTTCGAACGGAAAAGTTTCTCTTTGCCGTTACTGTGTCTGCTTTTTGCTTCACTGACAACGAAGGCTACTAGATTTTTCCAGTTAGAAGGCAACTGCAGCCCCTGTCTGTTTAACAGTGCATGCTTGCAGTTGTCAGTGGCTTTTTCAGGTCTTCTCCTGTACTCCACTTGTCATGTTACCAGAGCTGGTACCAGTGAATGGCTCTGCCGGTACTAGTTGGTACCAGAGCCGGTACCAGTGACTCGCTCCCGATACCAGGGCCAGGCCGGCAACAATGACCATTTTTCAGTACCACAGTCCCGTTTTCGGTTGGTACAAGCTATCATCTGCCTTTTCTGTCGACCTACCTTTGTGAATCAGGTTTTTCTGCACTCACTTTACTAAGAAACAAGTACAGGACCCGCATAACTGTTGAAGACGACCTTCGCTTTTACCTCAGCCACACAGAGCCCCGTTTCAAGCATTTGTGTTCATCCATGTAAGCTCATGTAGTGGAGAAGATATAATGTTTATATATTAATAAATCTCACTGGAACGCTAAAGTACTGTTTATTTAATGCACTGAATTTTGTTTTTGTTCATTAGATCAATAAAGTTGTATACAAATTGCATTCTGGGAAGGATAGTGGGTGGTGTATTGGGAGTGAGATTGTTTTTCTACCTCTCTCAATATGGCTTCCTGCTGAGAGCGAATGCAGAGTGGAGAGTACTTACTGTGCAGCAGGCATTATTTTTATTTTCTTTATTTTATTTCTCTCAGTTCTCTCAGAATAAAGCTGCAAGACTTCAGTTTGTGTCTGGTAGTCCTTTAATATCCTGAAGGAAAAAAATACACAACGCATCGTACACGAAGACATCTATTACAGTGGTGCCGTGACCCGGATCATCGCATTGGTGAATTAACCAATCACCGAGGGAACTGCACGCTTTCTATGAACCAGCCAGTCAGGTACTCAGCTGCAAGTTGAGAAGGAGGGACTAAAAAAAAAAATTCTCCTCCTTTTACTGGGAACAACAGTTTTATAAATCAAACTACAATATTGTGGACTTTGGATTGTGTAAGAGAGAACAAGGATACATTACAGTGTACACAATTAAATTAACTATTTCTGTAATATCTATGTGTATATTGTTAATTTTGTTTTTGATATTGCTCTGACATACTCTTTTACTAATCTGAAAATGGCTACTAATTGGAATGGGAAGGAGTATGTTACAGTAGACATCACTCCATGTTATGAGGACTCCCCTGTGTCCAGTGGAATAGGGAGGGAGGTCCCAAAATTAGATTTAGACATCCCACAGGACATACATGGCTCAGTGAGAGGATCGGGTTCCTGGTTATCTAGTACTCCAGTTTGCGCTCCATCGCATCTTAATCCAATGCCTGAAAATTCAGGGGATAACACAATTCAGCAGTTAACAGATCTATTTAGACAGTTGGGGCAACAGATTAGTAACTCCATAGTAACTCAGTTGTCAGCAAGTGGAGTAGGAACTCCTAACAATACACCTTGCCCAACCAGTGATAATGCCACAAACAATTCACTGGATTCCCAGTTGTGAGGATTTGATCTCTCTAAACTGAGCTTTGTTGTAAATCTCGATGTTATAGAACCGCCCATCTTTAGAGGAGATGGGACAGAAAAATGTACTGTACGAGAATGGGAAGAACTTATGGGTGTTTTTCTTAAGAAAAAGGGCTATAATGTATGCAGTTATGCAGAGGAGATCATGAATAGACTTCTGGGGAGGGCGAGAGATGTAGTGAAGGTGGGCTTGCATAGCAGTCCACATCTTGATGTGAAAAAGAACCCAGAAATCATTTATAATATTTTGAAACAACATTTTGGGAGTGTCACATATTCAAGCATGCCATTGGCAGATTTCTATTCGACCTTACCTTTACTGAATGAAAGTGTTCTTGATTATTGGATTAGACTGAATAAAGCCATGGATGTGGTAGAGGAATGCTTAGAAAGACAGGGAAAGAAACTTGAAAATTCAAGTCATGAAGTAGCCATGATGTTTGTTCGTCATTGTTCGGACTCAGATCTAGTACAGATATTCAAGTCCAAAGCTCTAGAGAAGTGGACCATGAATGAAGTTCAGGAACGCATTGATGAACACCAGCGTGAACAAAGGTGGAAGGCAAATTGCCTTGCATCTGTTGAACAAATCAGAAAGCAGAGCTGTGCTCTGGTAGAGAGTGGGGAGGAGCATTTAGTGCATCGTGTAGCTCAGGATAGTCCTGTGTCATGTCCCAAACTTGTAAACTCAACAGTACAAGTTACTAGTACAAGTGAATCCGCTACATTAGAAAGAATGATTGGTATGCTCGGCGTGTATTAGAAAAGTACACTTGGCCCTTAGACCCCCAGCTGTGGCAGAACCAACGGCGTCCTAATAGGGAGTGTTTGATCTGTAGTGATCAGAATCATACTACTCACCAGCACTGCATATGGCATAGGCTGTGTTTTAGATGTTATGGGAGTGGTCATCATAAAGAACATTGTCCTCAAGTAGCATCGTCCTTGTTAGCCCCACAAGATGTTACAGGAAACGCTGGTGACCTTCTGGGAAACTAGGTAGCCTGCGTGCAGGGGGTGATCACGCAGGCGGAACTCGAAACCCATTCAATGAAAAGAAAGAAGATGATCCTAGAGTAATTTATTCTAACTGTTGTGAGAGTTTGGCTGATTCGTACAAAGTTGCCTTTCAGAATACAGAGAGATTACCAGAAAGTGATGGCTTGTTCTATGTGCCGGTGAAGGTTAATGCACTTATTGAACTACGTGCTATGATGGACAGTGGGTCGATGGCCTGCACTCTAAATGACATAGCAGAGGGGCAACTGATAGCGGCGGGAGTGTTGCAAGAAGGATCACACAAACCTACTGACGTAATCTTAGTTGGTTGCGGCGGCAAGCAGACACTACCAAAAGGTGTTTATGTGTTGAAAATGGAATTATTCAGTTTTGAACTTGAAGTGCCCACACTAGTTGTTTGTGGCCAGAAAGATGACCTGATTTTAGGAACCAATGTCATTAGGCATATTGTGAAACAGTTTATGCAGAGCAATGCATACTGGAAATTGATGTCTATTCCAGACCCATTGTTTTCAGAGGATAACCAGTTCTTGCAGATGCTTGCTAGTTTAGATAGATGGCGTGGAAATGCCATTCCTGACAAAGTGGGGACTGTAAAGTTAAAAAGTGCCATTACCCTCTCACCAGAAAGTGAACATTTAGTTTGGGGGAAGTTACCTGCATCTGCTCCTCTATCCGTTGGTAGTACAGTGCTGGTGGAGCCTACTGTTTCGCGTGTTAGACCTAGAAACATTTTAGTAGGGCGGTTAGTGACTCCTTTGTGGGGGGACAGGTGGGTTCCAGTAAAGATTGTAAATCCCTCACCCAAGCCCATAACATTAAGGAGAAATGCCAAAATTGCAGATGTTTACCCATGTCTCGCTCTTGAAGATTATGAGAATTTTGCACCGCCTGATCCTTTGGTGGACCACATTCAAACACAAGGCCAGTGGTTGAATGATAAAGATAACAGTGCGTTAGACAGGTCCTCATTTAGTAGTGATGTCTCCCACCATTGTGCTGCTGCCTCTGGTACACCAAATGAACCTCAGTTAACCCACAGGTTACAGGAGTTGGGGCTACAAGAACTCGATATAACGTCCACAGAAGTGTCTCCATTTTGGAAATTATTATTATTAGTTTATTTAGCAGACGCCTTTATCCAAGCCGACTTACAGAGACTAGGGTGTGTGAACTATGCATCAGCTGCAGAGTCACTTACAATTACGTCTCACCCGAAAGACGGGGCACAAGGAGGTGAAGTGACTTTCTCAGGGTCACACAATGAGTCAATGGCTGAGGTGGGATTTGAACGGGCACCTCCTGGTTACAAGCCTGTTTCTTTAACCACTGGACCACACAGCCTCCTATAAAAGCAGGTTGGTTGACCTGATTGAACGATATGAGGATGTCTTCTCCAAGCATAGACTAGACTGTGGGAAAGCTACTAATTTTGTGCATCGTATTCACTTGATTGACAATCGTCCTTTCAGACTCCCATACAGAAGAATGTCACCTGGACATTATCATAAATTGAAACAGGTTTTGGATGACATAGAGGAGCAAGACATAATACAAAAGTCGTGCAGCGAGTTTGCCTGTCCGCTAGTTTTAGTGTGGAAAAAGTCTGGAGAATTGAGGGTGTGTACTGATTTCCGATGGTTGAATGCCCGTACAGTAAAAGATGCACACCCCCTTGCTCACCAATCTGACATTTTAGCTGCCCTTGGGGGTAACGCTTTATTCTGTACAATGGATTTAACTTCTGGCTTTTACAACATTCCTCTTCATAAAGACAATCAAAAATATACTGCATTTACAACACCATTGGAACTGTACGAGTATAATAGGTTACCACAAGGCTTGTGCAACAGTCCGGCAGCTTTTATGCGTATGATGCTCACTATATTTGGAGTCCAGAACTTCAGTAGTCTTCTGTGCTACTTGGACGATCTTTTGGTATTTACTCCAAATGAAGAAGTGGCTTTAAGTAGATTGGAGATGGTATTTAGTAGGCTGCGTGAGAATAACCTTAAGCTTGTTCCTAAAAAGTGCTATTTGCTGCGTAGGTCTGTGAAGTTTCTTGGGCATGCTATCAGTCAGGAGGGTGTGTCCACTGACCCCGAAAAAGTCAGAGCAGTAGCTGCTGTTAAGAAGGAAGATTTAATGGAAGCAGATGGACAAACACCTTGCCAAAAGAAAATCAGGTCTTTCTTGGGAATGGCAATATACTACCAACATTTCATACAGGGATGCTCAGCAATTGCTAAACCACTTTTCCAGTTGACTGGGGGCCCAAAGAAGAGGAAGGTGACAGACAGGAATAGGAGAGCTCTAAATAGTGGCATCAGGTGGTTAACTCCAGCTGTTTGGACACCTGCATGTGATCAAGCTTTAGAGCTACTTAAAGTTGCTTTGCTAGAGCAAGTTGTATTGGCACATCCATCGCCCATTTATACTAGCAGTAGATGCTTCTTTTGATGGAATTGGTGCTGTGCTATCGCAGGTTCCTGAGGGGGAGGACAGAGCACGCCCAATAGCTTTTGCCAGTCGGTCACTAAATCGAGCGCAGTCTAAATATCCAGTCCACGGTTGGAGTTTTAGCTCTGAAGTGGGCGTATCGCGAGAATTTTAGCCACTGGCTTAAGGGACACCCTTTTTCAGCCTGGACAGACAATAATCCACTTACCTATATTCTCACAAAACCAAAGTTGGACGCTTGTGAACAAAGGTAGGTGCCGAAATTAGCCTCTTATGAGTTTGATTTGAAGCATGTGCCGGGAACCAAAAATGTAGTAGCTGATGCATTAACCAAGAACCGTTTGTGAAAATGGGCATAAGCTATCGCTTAACCAAGGAGTCATACAAGAGCCTTTCGAAAGAGGCATCCCAAGTGAGTAAAGGTGGAGTACATAACATGTTTAAATACTCAAATGAGCAAACGAACCTTCAGTTACTTAGTAGTGCTCCAGTGAAGAAGGGGAGTTGTTCTTTAAGTAAAAATGACATCTCAGCAGTGTTAGAGAGCCAATTGGAGTGGGAAACCTGTTCTCGAGTCCGAGCTTCCAAGCTGGATCAAGGGGCTCTTCAGGTCATCCTGCCTGGTCTGGATATGTTACCAGCTTATTCTAGAGAAGAGCTTCAGTGCAAACAACGGGAAGATGAAGTCCTTTCAAGAATCCTATATTATTTAGGAAGGCAAAAGAGACCATCTAGGCGTGAAAGGTGCAATGAACCAGCATGTGTTGTAAGAATGTTAAAGCATTGGGATAAGTTGGCAATAATTGAGGGAACATTGTACCGAGTTTCAAAGGACCCTGTTTCTAGAAAAAAACGGTTCCAGTATGTTGTCCCCTCAGAGTTGCAGAAAGTTGCTTTGGAGGGAGTTCATGACAAGGCAGGTCACCAAGGACAATCAAGAACTGTCTATTTGGCCAGGCACAGATTCTTCTGGAACAACATTGATAGGGATGTAAGAGAGTATGTGCGCCGCTGTAAGAGGTGTGTCCTTAGTAAAACTCCAGAACCTGAAGCCCGAGCTCCTTTAAAATCCATCAATACGTCTGCCCCATTAGAACTCGTTTGTTTGGACTTTTGGTCGGTTGAGGATTCGAGTGGTGGTTCTGTTGAAGTACTTCTAATCACAGACCACTTTACTAAACTAGCGCATGCCTTCCCTTGCGTGAACCAAACTGCTAGACAAGTTGCCAAGAAACTGTGGGATGGGTTCTTTTGTGTATACGGATTTCCTGCTCGTATACATACGGACCAAGGCACCAATTTCGAGAATAATCTCATTAAAGAACTGAAGGAGGTAGCTGGGGTCCAGAAATCTCATACCACTCCTTATCACCCTATGGGCAATGGGGGTACTGAAAGGTTTAATCGAAAAAACAAACACTGACATTCGCATATAATTGTACAGCTCATGAAACGACTGGGTTTCCATCATTTTATTTAATGTTTGGCAGAACCCCGCAGTTACCAGTTGATGTTATCTTCAAAAGTGTCTAGCAAGATGATGGGATTGTTGACTACGAGGGCTATGTGACACGTTTGAGAGAAGATTTACAGGAGGCTGTACAAGTTGCCCAAAAACATGCTGAAAAAGGGCAGAAACGCCAAGCTGACGGCTACAACAAAAAGGTTAGAGGTGCACCTGTGGAACTGGGAGACAGGGTCTTGCTGGCTGACAAAGAAGAGAGAGGAAAAAGGAAGCTGGCAGATAAATGGGAACCTGTATTGTACACAGTTGTTGAGAAGAACTCTCAAATTCACACTTACAAGATTAAAAATATGTCCACAGGGCTGGAGAAGGTTGTGCATCGGAACCTCATTATGCCTGCTTACCACTGGATTTGGAAAACTTCCAAACTGGATTTGGAAAAGGATAGTGAAACCACTGAGTTATCTACTTTGTCTGAAGATGAACAGGATGTACCAAATGATGGTCAACAAGAAAGGGAAATCAATATTCCAGAAGATCAGAGCAGAAGGACAAGTGAATGGATTGAACAGTTGCCAACAAACCGGGGGCATGAGAGGGGTAATGAAGATTTCAATTATGAAGCTTCAAAGGTTGACGAATCTTCAAGTCAAAGGACAGATGAGCTGGGTGGACAATCAGATTGTTTTTTGGCTTGCTCTGATCAATCCCATGTAACAGTAGAGAGGAGAATCGAACAAACAAATCGAAGCAATAGTTGTCTCTCCACCTCAGTTGTAACAGGGGGTGTTAACTTTGCTAATGATGCATACCATGAGGATGCTAATAGTACTGTTCATTCAGCTCCGTCTATTGGCTCTTCTGATGGTAGCACAGTCAAAAGTCCTATCAGGGAGGGGGTAGTTAGAACACGCTTTGGTAGACTAATCAAACCAGTTAACAAACTCATCTACAACATGACTAACCAAGAGCATGTTAGGGTAGCAGGGTCAGTTCACAAGTTCGTTGATACTATTTCAGGAATATTCAAAAGTTAATTTGAGTTGATGTATTTCTGTTTGTTTGTTTTTTTGTCAAGTTCTACAGAGCATAAAGCCCGAGTAAAGTAGGGGTTAGATTTGAGATTTGTGTGATCTGTTCTGTACCGTGTCAAGTTGAAAGAGGGCTGTGTTGTCGGCATTGCCTTGGTCTGGACTGTTTGGGAATTTAGCGCTACTCCTTTACTTTCCAATTCTTAATTGAATGTCTTAAAGATGACTCAACTTGTAGGGATGGTAATTCATCCAATTAGAATTCTAATGGTCAGGAAGACTGGCAAAAATAACTCTTACTTTACTCCAGGATAACGTGCATACATTTGTAGAAGTATTGGCTGAAGTAAGTGAGATTTATGGGGGGGTGAATGTAGTGGAGAAGATATAATGTTTAAATATTAATAAATCTCACTGGAACGCTAAAGTACTGTTTATTTAATGCACTGAATTTTGTTTTTGTTCACTAGATCAATAAAATTGTATACAAATTGCATTCTGGGAAGGATAGTGGGTGGTGTATTGGGAGTGAGATTGTTTTTCTGCCTCTCTCAATATGGCTTCCTGCTGAGAGCGAATGCAGAGTGGAGAGTACTTACTGTGCAGCAGGCATTATTTTTATTTTCTTTATTTTATTTCTCTCAGTTCTCTCAGAATAAAGCCGCAAGACTTCAGTTTGTGTCTGGTAGTCCTTTAATATCCTGAAGGAAAGAAATACACAACGCATCGTACACGAAGACATCTATTACACTCACCTCTCCCATTTAGTAAATAATGTCATTTCTTTTAATGTATTATTTGTTCTGTTCTGTTGGCTGTAATAATAATCAATTACTATATTAGTTTTGTTGATATTGCCTTGTAATACATGTTTTACTTATCAAAACTAACTATTCTGCAGTAACACAGGGCAGTGGGGTCGCAAAGTAATCTTTATTGGTAGAAGGAGGTTGCAGTACCGCAAAGTTTGAGAACCGCTGTTATAGAGAGTGTTTGTTGCCTTTTTTTTCAGATGAGACTCAAGTTCATTAGTCTACAAATTTTATATTAGATTTACAAATAATTCTCTCAAATGGAAGTTTTGGAAATTAACAAAAAGAAAACAAGGTTGCAAAAATGTAAATAATAGGATTGTATTTTTTTCTTTCAAAAAACAAACAAAACATGGGGACGCTATACACTTTAGTTGATACTTAATGGGTTGTCTACAAGTAGAGTTAACATACTGTGATGGGAAAAACAGAAACTTTTTTTTGCACTGTAGTACATCAGGAGTCAAAACCAGACAAACACACCTTTGAGATACACATAACTTTGATACTGCCTATGACTAACTTATTAACATATTATCTACTTATATGGACAATTTTGCCATCGAAGCATTGCAAGAGTAAAGTAAGTTGCAAGAGGAGTTGGGTAGTACAAAGGGGACGCTGCTACGCGTGTACTTCCCCTTACCCTGAGGAGTAAGGAGGAAATCGGGAGCTGCAGCCATGGAGCCAGCTCACAGCACGACTCACAGCCTTTCATGCTCGGAGGATTGTTTTGTTTGGGACTGCAAACCTGCTGTGTTTTTGGATTCCACTATACCATTGCTGGTATAGGGGCGACTTATTTTCTTTTATGTACATCATAATTTAAATAAACACTGTTTTTGAGAGTACTGCAGTGTACTGTGTGTCACTTGTTATTTACCACTCACCACCCTGTCACACAGCCCTAATGCATATGCACTTACATTTTAGTTTATCTTTGGTTTAAAGTTGTTGGTGATTTTCCATGATTGTACCATTAGCATTCTTTGCAACAGATGGAGGTGCCCATACATCTGCTTTTTTACAGATATCAATTAAGGAAAAAAAAATGTCAGCACCTTATTCAAAAGGTTTTTGAGAGTTGTAGGATATGGTGATATATGACGTAAAATGTGTGTGTGTTTAGTAAAACAGAAAAATAGGTACAAGTAAAACAAATAAAAACAATTTAATAAGATTATGGTAACATTTGTTTTTGCAATTTCTTTAATTTTTTTTTTTAAGTTATGCATGTGCATCTATCAGATACATCTAAATGATATGGATACTTAGACTATGGCTAAAAAGCCTTTCAGAAAAACACACATTTTATATACAATATAAAAGTAGGCTTGACCCTTTGCCATCTTTATTTTTCAGGCACTTACAAAATACTGTAATAAATCAGTCACCTTTTAGAGTAATATATTTATTTTTCAGCCAACTCCAGTTCTTTATCAAAAGATCATACAACCTGTTAATTGTGCAACAGGGTGGAGGGGCTTTGCTACTGTAAACATTTTTTTCTTTTTTTTTACGTATGCATTTTCTAACATCAATAGAACCCTCATAAGAGGGCTTCTCGTTATGTAAAATGCCCTCGCCTTTGGCTCAGGCATTTAACGACATGAGGCGGGCCTTACCAGAAGATAAAGCCCTCTTCTTCAGGTTCTATTACTTTATTATAGCTGTCGAATACAGCATTTGTTGACAAGGTTAATCTGCTAATGTATGGTGACAATGTATCGGTAATTATATCAGAGAAAATGTATTGGTAATCATATGAGAGTAAAATGTGTTGGTAATCATATGAGAGTAAAATGTGTTGGTAATGTTAAACCAGTTTGCTGGAGGTGACTTTGGCATAAGTAGGGTTGCTAAAGTAACTTAGGTTTAAAATGATTGGAGAGATAAGGCATGTGTAGAAATGTATGGAATGAAATATAGTAAACAATTAACCACAGTAACCTTGTAAAAGAAGGTGGCTATTGTTTGGTTGCACTAGAATGGAGTAAAAGCTAAATGGGCTACATTCGGTTGATAATTAGTTAGGCAACAAAAACACTGTAGTCACATATGATTTGAGCATATTTGAGTATACATATTTAGGATAGAGTAATACACAGAGAAGCTCCAATACCTCGAGGCATCGTGGACCATTGATGTATCGGTCTGAAGCGGTCTCTCCAGACGTTCAGGTAATCCAATCAATTGCCTATCTCTGTTAATACTAGTGTCATATATTGCATCTAAACAATAATGTTCAATGTAAATTGTAACGTGGGCATTTGGAACTAATAAATGGTAAACACTTAATTTGAAACATGGCCTGGTCTCATCCTTACAGCAAGTATTTAATTTCCATGTTTACCTGAATTAATAAACCTTACACTGTTGATTCTGGTGGTACCTTACACCAAGAGGCACAGTACAGGTGTTCTTGTATAATATGCACACAGAGTTTTGAATCTTTTAAATTAAAACAAAGCTGCAAAAATGGAAGATTTACTTTTTTCGATAACACTTTGAAATAATGGCTGCAACTTCATAATGAATTCTGGCTGAATACCACATGAATAAGACTTGAATATCTTATGCACGTCCTCCGAGTTCTGAAATAATTCAAGTAGTGTTAATCATTATGATTTAAAAACATTTAGGTTCCCTTTCCCCTTCATTCCTACTGAATTTGCTGTTTATTATTCACTAATGCATACCCTAATTCATATGAGAAATGTTCATTCACACATGAATGCATGCCAATTACATGTGATCAGTCATTTGTTACAATGGAACATGGAATTAATATTGGTAATTAAATCCACATGAATTAACAGGGCTCAGAGGATGTCCATAAGATATTCAGGTGTTATTCCTGTGGTATTCAGTCGGAATTAATTATGAATTTGCAGCTGCTATTTTAAAGTGTCACCCTTTTGTCTTCCAAGCTGGACATCGATTTATATAAAAATAAATTGCTTTGGCCCACCCACAGACATACAGTAAGTGAATCGGAAAACACAAAACAAAGTGATCAAAGAAACAAGAACTTGAAACTTAAAATTGATAGAGAGAGGGAGAGGCAGATATAGCTATGTAACAGTAATCCGTAATTTACAAGGAACAAGCTGCATCACCTAGATTCGGATGACCTTACATCCTGGGATGATGCATAGCCAACTTAATTAGGCCTAAAATAAATCAATGATGCTTAAGATGTACAGGATAGGAAGGGACCGACTGTGCATACAACAGAGGGTATGCATCCAGACTTTAGTTAATTTTAAAAGAGAAACCCGTATATGCTCTATAGTGTATAAAATAATTAATCCACAAGGTGAATATTTTGTAGATCTTCAAAAGTCAGGTAAAAAACTACTATATCGATGACATTTAGCTCTCACTTTTGTCTTGATTGACTTCACATTAATAATTAATTTGTTAAGCAAATCGTATCCAAGCAGGTTTTTAGCATTATAAATCTCATGGATCATCTCAGCCAATCAGGTTTTGAGTACAGTGGTCTGTAAAGCTTACCGGTTTTTGGAATATTGAAACTTGTTTTAAACTGTAACGTACATCAATCAGCCTAACTCCATCCAGTCCAAACAATAACCTAAAATGCTTTATAAACAATAGCATTAATATTTTCTACATCAGTCATTAGCTGCTAGAACACTGACTCCAGTGTAAGTTAAATTTGGAGTCACAAAGTGAGTGCAACTAATGAAAGGTAAGGTTTAATGCTTAAATATATGAAAACTGCTTATCAGTTACCAAGACAGCAGATCTGACTTTGATAGGCTGATTGTAGGTGTGTAGCAGGTACTTCCATAGCCAGGACAAATGATTGATGTTTCACAAAGAACTAAATCAAACATATTGACTCTATAGGCCACTGGGACCATGCTGCTGATTTCTACATGAATGAAATGTAAGTGATAATCATTGAGAAATGGTCACCTAGCAGGCTCTTCCCATTGAACCAGTGCCCTTCTGGAGTAGGTGAGAAGAATATTCTAACCTTGACATACAGTAGTCAAATAATGTGATAAACTAAATAGATCTAAATTAGCTACTGTAAGGATACACACAAAGTGATTTGCGGCTGCAAAACATCCATATTAAGGTCAAAATCTGAGTTTTGTACACACAAACCGTGTTTAGCTGCCGTGAAGTGGGACTTTAATAGCCACAAAAAATGCGGCATATGTACAGAGTGGTTTTCACCTGGCATTCTGCACCCACTATCAAATTACCACTACCATCATTAATCCATTTAAATTATATTGAAATGTATTCAAATGAAGAATAGAACAATTATAATGTGAGGTAAGGATTTTGCCTTGCACTTGGGCAATTGCTGACCCTCCAAAAACGTTGCACCTCCACAAGGTGCAAACCATTGTAGAAGTGAGTAATTAAGATCTGCATAAAACCACACACCTTCAGAGACCTGTCATTGCCCTTAGGATGGCTGCTTTGGTACACTTCCTGATGCGGCGATGCTTGACTCTTGTTGAGGACAGGCAGGAAAACCTTCAGAGGAGAAGGGCAAGACAGAGAAGACCCCGCATATTCAAACCCAGGGTCACTTTGTTTGGGATGCCGGATGTGGTGGTAAGGTGTTATCGTCTCACTCCACATGTCATCCTAGACCTAATAGCTGAATTTCACCTTTTCATCACCTGGCTGACTGTCCTCCTGGTAACACGACAGCATTGACTTTCTCCACTATAGAGGACCGTATGGCCTGTTTGGTAGCATAACTGATGCTTGGTTGAGTAATTTGCATTGCTGTTAAGCTTACATAGACCTCAGTGCAAAATAATTGCCTGGCTGCTAGGCAATTTGGATATTGCAGCCGCAATTGTTTGCACAGCGCCTATACTTAAATCAGCCCCCAAATGTGCAGTTTTGAAAGTAACTTGTAATAGCACATACATTTTCATTTTAAAACATAAAATCTTGTAATACTTTAGGTTAAAGGAAGCTCTTAGTTGCTATGCCTCTTGCACTTCCTGGGTCATTTCAGCTTAGCAGTATCTTCTGGGTCAATTACTGGCTGCACACTTATTGGCAACGGTTGATTGGTTACTGACAGAAAAGATGTCAGTGAAGAGAGGGGGAATAATTTCATCCTCCAGGTAAAATGTCCTAGGCAGTCTGAAGGCATGGCAGATGCAGTTTCTCTAACCTAAAATTACCAGATATCATGTTTTACAATAAAAACAAAAAATAAAAAACTTATATGATGAATATCAGATTCTATTTCAATATCCACAAATGGGAACTTGCTATTCAAAAGTGTCCAAACATGCTGTGCATGTTTTGTAAGTATACACCCTCAGTGCAATCTACTAGATTTTAAAGCAGTTTTTCAACTTAAAATTGACATGCGTTTCATGGTCTTTTAAAAATGTAAGGCAATGCAAGCAATTGCAATCTCAAAACAACTACTGCTTTTTTTTAATGTATTTTGTATTTTGTATTAGTATTTGATCTCACTTTTTGATCCTTAGTTTTACGTACAGGGGATTTAGTTTAAATACCAGGAGAGTCCCCTATTGAAACAATTATGTACAAGCCCTATTGAAAGTGACATGAAGTCCTCACAGTTTATTGTGTATGCAACAATGGTGTTCAGAAAACAGCCAGTCAAATATGTTCCTGACTGCACTATTAGAAAAGGGAGTCTCAGAAGACTGAAAGATATTGAATTGACCAAAGTAGTCATGCTTAAAAAACAACACATGCACTTCAGCTGGCACAGGAGAAGAGAAATCTTTCCCTGTGCCGCAGCAGTATTGCATTCAAACAGAATGTGATGTCTAAAAGAAATATATACTATAATATATATATATATATATATATATATATATATATATTCATCATTGAAAGAAGAACCTCCTTGTGATTTAGATTGCCAATTGTAATACATTATTACCTTGTTAATTTTGTCTTACTTTATGGGGATCACTGTATGAGATCCTAACACCCCTCCACCAAGCCCCCTTATCGCTCTTTCCTCCCACGCATGACTCTGGAGTATGGGAAACTTACATTGCGTTGCAGCCTCTTTACAGTGCGAATGAGAAACTGACTTCTCCTGTAAAACCCCTTAAGCAAAAACTAGCTTCCCTTTATTTTTTATTTACATGTTTATTTAATTTTAAATACACATTTTGAAACTGTTGGAGTGGAAATCTACACAAAGATAACTCTTTTATATTTCAAAGGATCAAGCGGGAAAAAGATTTTAGCATTAATGATCAAAGCATTAATGAACAAAGACAGGTAACCTTGGATAGAGGCGATTTCACGTTTTTCCTTTTGTTGGGGGAGAATGCACAAGCATTTTTGGAGGAAAGGACTGTATTTTAAAATGTGAAGCCCAGTGAAGCTTTGATAAAGGAGGCCAAGTCTGCCTCTGCCACACACCACACTCTTCAGAAGACACAATAAAAAGGTGAGAATATAAATTAATTAATTCATATATGTATAAGAATTCTCATACAGTATTATGCTTATTGTCAAAAGTATTGTAACCCCCCTCCCTTCCCAAAAAGAAAAAAAGTTGGCATGTATGAGATGTCAAGATACTAGTTAAGTCTTTACTTTAGTCCAGACATGGTTCATACAAAGCAGAAACATTGTTTTTCAGAGTATACTACGTTCTTAAATTAGTATTTTTGAAGCAATGAAATGCTACTGTTGCAAAACTAAGAAACACACTTATTATCTCTTGAATTAATTGCTTAAGTTTAAAAAAAAAAGTTAAAGCCATCAATAAATGCTTGAAAAAAAACCATTGTTCAATAATTTTGAGGTACCTAAATACTTTACATAACATAACAAAGCTTTTTGTTGTTTAATTGGCAAGCAAACTTTTTTTTCCATTATTAATTTTATTGGAACCACTAGTTATGGAGTGTGATTAAAACACTGTAATGAGAGGACAGACAGATGAGGTGTATAAAATTCTCAGTATCTGAGCAGTTCTGTAGAGGGCAGCAGCATCCAAAATATACAGTCTTAGAAGCGTAAAAAAAAAAAGAAACAAAACAGATTGTGTAAATGTGTGTGGGTGTGAGGACACCTGCACTGTTGTAAATTAACACGGTGAAAAAAGTATTTGCATTGGTGAGAGGGTGTCACAGGTTTAGTGGAAGAAAGTGCCTTTTTTCAAGTAGAACAATAAAACCACACAATCATTCAGCTATAGAGGTGATAATTTCTATACCTTTTCAACTGAACAAACAGTAATTGTGTTCAGTCAGAATAGTGATTTAATGGACTGAATTTTTCAAATATAAAATGAAGATGACAGCAAAACCAATGGTTCATTATGACAGAGAATTTCTGTCAGGAGAGAATATTAGCATGAAACAACATGATACAAGAAATAAACAGACAGATGAAAAAAGGTATCTTCATTATTATTTTACAGGCAAAAACACCCATGCCATAAGGTATAATACAAAGCCTTTCAGTAAAGGGCATTTTTTCTCATTACTAAGAATCCTAGATCGTTTTTTTTTTTTGGCCATATGACTACAGTACTGTACGGTTTATTATTTTCCATTTCTGTCAGAGCTCCATTGCTTTGATAACATGATAATTCTGTTCAAAATCTCAGATAATGAGCTTGAAAAAGTTCCATTATCCTTTTATCAGTTTAATAGGCAAACGGCAGAATGTTAAAAGCAAAAATGTTGAAAATATTCTGCTCTGTGCTTTTTATTATTTAGTTGTAGAGGTGTATTTATGTATATCTTACACATATGTATGGGAAAATATTACTGATAATTGACATGTGCTCTGACACATACAGTGCAATCACATTCTTCTATGACTTGGTTTACATGCAAAAAAATATATATCGTCCCACCTTTTTGGCATGCTATTTAGGTATTACCTTTCGGGCAATTTGGTTTTACATGTAGTTTTCTTTTAGGGAGAGAAATACAATTTCATTCGTTGCTACATCAACTTGTGGAGTCCCCATTGGAGACAACGCTGTCAATCATGGTACTGCATCCGGGGTTTAGCTTCACTGACTTAGTTGAGCTCGGAAGCATTTAAAAAAATAGTAAAATAAGTCATAAAAAATGAAATGGATAAAGTCACGATCCACAAAAACCACAAGAAATAAGTGACTTAAGGAATTCAAATTAAATTACCAACAGAGAATTATTAAACTGACAAATACCCGCTAACTTACTGTTGGTTGTGGAGCCTGACTGCGCATCCGTAACTTTTGAGTTAGCAAAAAATAACTTGCTAAATAATTTATCAATTTACTATCCGCCCGCCGGGTTTGGTGTTTAAAGATGTAGCCGTTTTTGAGTTATTTTAGCACAAAAAAAAACTCTGACTAATTTGTCGAAACAAATTTTTTAGCGATTCTGTAACTTAAAAACTACCGCACGGATTTTCACGAAATTTGGACAAAAAAATTCCCAGCACACAGACACGGAGCATTTAAAATGCCCAAAACGGCTGAGAAAACATACCCCTCAAAATCGAGTAAACAAGGCTCTGCCAGCCGTTATAATACAATAATAATAATAAATACCTGTATCTGAATTCCGCACAGGGAGTGCAAGAATGTTGTTATATTTTGTGTTACTGGGATCCAGTATACCGGTAGCCCATATAAGTTCAACAAATTCCTCAATAGGTGCTAGACCACACAGGCATTTTTGTTACTTTCTGGAACTTTGTTCTGTAAGTCTTGCAGCAAGCTCCATCTTTGTCTTTTAGAACCCATTAGTGGAACCAAAATGTCAATACACAGATATACTGTATTTCTCATATCCCCATAGAGTGAAGTCTGATTTAATGTTGAGATTCTTCTTATTATATTTACATTTTGTCTTTTACACAAAGTGTTAAATATTATGAACGTTTAGAACACCTTGTGTTTTATTTCATTTAAACTTGACGCAGTTATGGGGTAAAATATATATTATGGATTTTCTTCTGCAATATTCTTTAACAAAGACTATTTTATTTGCTTTTGACATTAAACACAACCTTTTCTTAAAGACCACATAGTTGTGTTTGTCTGAACTTCCCTGTGGAACTATGTCCGTGGATTTAGCTAGTGCAATTCTTAAAGATTCAAGGGGCTAAAGAGGCTAAAGATCCCATCTCATTTGTGATTTGTTATACAAAGTATTAAATTCAGGACTTACCTGTTTCACAGTCTTGCTCACATTCGACAGACTTTCAAGATCTGATAACAGTTATCCTTCTCATTGGTGCTATGGGACCTGAAGATCATCCTCTCTCAGCACCATTCGTCACTCCTAGCAACAGAAATCTGTCAGCACTACTCAGCCTGCTATTGATGTTTTTAACTACACTAGCAACCGTGCAGCAAACTTCTAAAAGAATGCACTCCATTTCATTTCATCTGAAAAATAACACTTTTGAAGGTAAGGAAATAAATCTATCCCTTTTAATAAATCCTGGGATCCACAGATTTTAAAAAAAATCTACAATCACTGAATTTGTGTTGGCTTTCAACTTATGAAGTTTACACCAATAGTCGTCAAGATAGTGTTACACATACAATATTCATGTGATTCCTGTAGCTCAGTTAATCATTCTGCTACCTTGTGTCTGCTCCAATGCTGCCCATAGCACTCAACCATCAACAGTTTTTAATCAGCCAGCCTTCTGTTTCTGCTGTAGCTCCAGCTATACCCCAAGTCCCCTCTGTATTCTCCATCCTTTTTGTATATTTTGTCACAGTGCAGGCAAATTTCATATGGAGAAGGAAGGCAACTTTCTAAAAATTGCAATTATGGCATTTTTGCAGCTCATCTATGTTATTTTTCGTGCAGTTACATGGTGTTGTGCACACAGAAGCATTTGCCACCACATAATTCAGTAATGAAACACTCAGATGTTGCTGCAGAACATGTTGAATAATGGTCACACAGTACTGTACCAGCTTCATATCCACACAGAGCCACAGCCCAACAAATCACTACCTGTTGCTGCTGCTGCTCCTTGTCTGCTTTCTCAACCATTGTTCTATAAGACCATCCAGATACATGTGTAATTTCATTTGTTGTCTTTGGGATGGCTGTCCCACGGCGCACTCAAACCGATTATTGCTCTGATTGTCATACTCAAATCACATACAGCATTCAAAACTGATTGTCACTTTCAAGTTTCTCTCTCACCCATTCTTTTTGGTTTGTGAAAAATAAACACCTCTGTGTATGAAAACAGAAGCTACAATGTGGAAGTTCATTGAACATTGCTAGAGGAGGAAACTTTTTAAGTTAGTTTGATGTTTAAAAGATTAGGTCATACTTATTCTCTCTGGATCTTCATTTATGTGGTGTACCAATGCGAATGGGTTTGTGTTCTTGATTTATGATGCAGAATGTTAGTTTTGTTATTGTGTTTTTTTGTACAGCACAGTGAGGTGCCATTGCGTGAAAGGCACAATGATGTTGTTGTCGTTGTTAGGTGTAGCTTATAAAAAGACATTGATGGAAACAGAAGACTCAGTCAGGAAGTTAACCCTTTAAGGACTATGATTGTGTAAAAACAACCGTACTGAAGTGTCATTATCAGCCCGTGAGGTGTTGAATTTCACTGCCTGATTGTTTTTTTGTCATGTGATGTCACTGAGATCGGAAATTTTGAAAGGATGGAGACAGTTTACAGCAGCACGCAGAAACAAAACATCACAGTAACGTGTTTTTAAAAAAGGAGAACATATATTCTGTTTTGTGTTTTTAATATATATATATATATATGGATATATATATATATATATATATATATATATATATATATATATATGGATGGGTAACAATATAAAAATTGTATATCAATATCGTGCACATATTTTGATATCAATAATACTGAAGTCTTCCAAAACACACAAATACAATAACAATTGCAATATGAAACATATACATATATTGACACTAACAGATATTTTTGTATGAAAAGCAGATATTTTTATGTATGAAAAGCAATAACTTACTTTAACTTAGTTGTGCTTAGTTGCATTATTTTGAGATCTGTTTTGATGTTGTAAAAGTACATCTCATTTATAATACCGAAAGTTTACATTTTAAAAATACATTAATAATAGCATAAGTAACCACATGGACAAAATACAATGAACCACTGACACATGCGCATATCTCAGAATATTGCCAATAGTGCTTAATGCAGCATGCAAATAGCGTTTGGTACCTAAATGCCAAACAATGGAATAACATGGTTAAATAATACTTTAGTGTGTGGTGTTTGCCTAGGAGACTGACAATGATTGATATGATTAGGGTCTGTTGTATCTAAATATAAAATAAACTTGATTATACTGCGTTTGTATTTCTAGCAGTATTAGCAATAAAAAGTATGTCTCTGCAAGCGTACATGATTTTTTTTATCCATAACATATCAAAATATTGATATTGGCTCATCCCTATATATATATATATATATATATATATATATATATATATATATATATATATATATATATATATATATATATATATATATATATATATGATTACATGATGCACCTATATACTAACTTTAAGATACAGTTGCTACTGTTGCATTTATTTGATGTTCTGGACCCCGCACTTAATCATCACCGCCTAAGGCCCTGCACAGCCTAAGGCCGGCCCTGGGCTTGAACATCACCACTTTTGCATACATGGAATAAGTAACGATCTAAATCTTGTGCCAAAACCATTGAATTTGTTTAAATGGTATGGAATTGTATGTTGTTTTGTGGTTTCAGATGACTTAAAAGGCACAAAAATACATTTGATCTCACATTATAGGTCTTTATCCAGCTTAATAGCTTATTGATCATGTTTTATCTCCATATTATATGTTACGTGAGGAAGTGATCAGCTGCTTAATTACATGTATCAAGAGGTGATTTCACCTGTGCTCTAAGAATGTATTGTTATTGAATTGTTACTTAGGGCAAAAAAACAGTTGCAATTTGCAGCTGTCATTATTGAAGGAAAAACACACATTATTCAAATGATTTTTAATTAATTCAGCTATTAAACAAGAATACAATTTAAAACACAAATTTTCAGTCTTCGTCTTGTTGATAATATAGTGAAGCTGGAGATGAAAATGATGAAAACTTGATGGGGAAAACTATTTAGCCTATTTCCTGAATGAATAAAACATTCTTAGTGTGCTCAAATATGAGCACAAGTCATCACACTATCCTGTTTGCAGAGCTGCCTGAGGTGTTTAAACCCTTGTTTTCTAATTAGCTGTGCACCAGTCATCCATAACCATTTTGGTCCCTAAATCTCAACTTTTCCTGATTTAAAATAGGCCACCGTTGTTACACGCTTCCCTGTTGTGGTACACACAACAACATTTTGCATACGTAAATAACAATCCAGGCTGTGCTCAATTCAGGTAAATTCGCAAGACAGTCACTCCTAAATAAAGACTGATTTATTATACAAACTCTGGACACTCCAGGCATGGCATTATATATTATTGCTTAAATATAGTATAATGTTTTATTCACATGTCTCTTTGCATCAGACATGCAGGGGAAACAGCCCCTTCAGTCTGATGATTGTTATGGGTTAAAGCAGTTAATCTACCACCCTTTTGAGCACGAATGTGAGCTCAGATTTCCCCCTGTCAATTAAGGTGATTCCTGCTGCAAGGTGTTTCTATGAAGTGGAAACTATTTGTGTTATACAAATATATGGTTGAGTTTCTTATTCGTGAAAGAAGTCAATTTTGGGGAATTTTGTGATTTAATAAGTTGCTTATGATTTCCATTACATGAGAGTAGATGTTAAAACTTCATGCTGATTTGAACTTGGCTCTCGCCAAGATAAGCACCAACTAAGACGTAGCTTCACAGTAAACTAATGTGATCCATATGTGTCTCCATCCATTTGCGCTTCCTTCCATATGATGATGTAGATATCCTTCTGTCTGGTGTTGATGGCTGAAGTGTAATGCTGGCTCCAGGGATCAGCTTATTTTGCCTCCCTAGCGCATCAGCACACACAACGGCTGCGATGCTGGCTCGGGGATCAACCATAGTGCGGTCTCCCCAGCGCATCAGCATGACAACCGTCTGGATTGAGCTAAGTAGGGTACATCTCTGGGGTCTTCAAGTGGGCACCTTCCATCCTCGGTGTTTCGTCGACTAGCCCACGACACCTCAAGAGGGCTCGACGGTGATTCTGGCGTCCCAGCATCACCCCTCCGTCCCCACTCAACTCAGCCCAGCTTACTTACCTGTATATCAGCCTGTCTTTCTTTCTATTGTGCTTGAGATCCCCAGCCAGAATCTTTCCGTCTCAACCACAGCCAGTTGCTGCTCCTCTCTGCTGCTTCAGATAAGTTCTTCACTGTGCGACGCAACTCTTGGCCATTGAATCCGACATCTCTGAGAAACCGGGTTGTAGAGTGTGCCACAAATCCTCGACTTCCCACTTCCACTGGGTAAACCCAGACTCTCCATCCTCGCTGTTCCGCTTCAGTGGCTAGTTGAGCATACCGCAGTTTCTTCCTCTCATACGCCTCATCTACAGCATCCTCCCATGGCACTGTTAACTCCACCAGGTAAACAAGGCGTGCTGATCCAGACCACAAGACAATATCTGGTCGAAGGTTTGTGGTGGCAATCTCAGGTGGAAAAATAAGCCGTTGACCAACATCCGCCAGCATTTTCCAGTCTCTAGCAGCTTCCAGTTGTCCTGGGCGAGGATTGGTTTTAACACCTTTTCTTGGTGGTTGCTCTCCTGGGCGGAGGAATGTTGTCTTTTGTGTGTAATGTTTTGATGGAACAGGTGGCAACTTATTGGTCATGTTACGCTTGTCTTCCAATGCTAAGGCCAAACATCGCAGCACCTGGTCATGGCGCCAAGTAAACCGTCCTTGGCTAAGAGCCACCTTACATCCTGTCAAAATGTGCCTTAATGTTGCAGGTGATGAACACAAAGGACATGAGGGATCCTCTCCTACCCAGAGGTTTAGGTTCTGTGGTGATGGGAGAACATCATATGTTGACCTTATAAGGAAACTGATCCTGCTCTGTTCCATTGACCATAGGTCTTGCCAGCCAATCTTGCGTTGTTCCACACTCTCCCATCTCATCCATTCTCCCTGCTTGCCCTGGGAAATGGCCTTTATACACCTCATCCTCTCCTCCTGCTTTTGCACCTCGTTGACTACAAGCTTCCTCCGTTGCGCTGGGGCTGCCTTGTGCCATGTAGGAGGAGCTGAACTGAGACCAAGACCCCTCTTCCATGCTGAACTTGCCCCATGATATCACCAATTCGAAGGGCAGCCTTTGCATCCTCCACAGCTTTCTTTGCCACCCACTTTCTTCCAGTTTTCAACACAGGTGCTGCCTCCCTTACGCATTTGTCGCGTGACTCTACTAATGTCATTTCCAGTCGGACCTTGGCGCACTTAAACTCCTCGGTTAGAGCGGAGACAGGTAGCTGCAGTATTCCTTTACCATAAAGTCCCACTCTGCTGAGGCAGCGTGGAACTCCCAACCATTTCCTGATGTGTGAACTGATTAAAGCTTCCAGCTTCTCTACTGTTGTCAAAGAAACCTCGTACACAGTCAGTGGCCACAGCAGCCGTGGCAGTAGGCCAAACTGAAAGCACCAGAGTTTTAGTTTGCCTGGTAAAGCGCTGCTGTCTATGCTCTTCAACCCTTCCACAGCTTGTTGTCTAACTTCTCCCACACGAACTGTGTCCTTTAGATCCCCGTCGTACCATCTCCCAAGGCTCTTCACTGGCTTCTCAGACACTGTTGGTATTGCCTCACCATTAATGAAGAACGTTTTATCTACTACTTTACCTTTAATTATAGAGATGCTCCTTGATTTAGTGGGCTTGAATTGCATTCGTGCCCATTCAATGTTATTGGTTAATTTGCCCAATAACCGATTAGTGCAGGCTACTGTTGTAGTCATGGTTGTCATGTCATCCATGTATGCTCGAATTGGTGGTAGTCGCATTCCAGAAGCCAAGCTCTCCTCCCACTACCCATTTTGATGCCCTAATGATTACTTCCATTGCCATGGTAAAAGCCAGTGGAGAAATGGTGCATCCTGCCATTATTCCAACTTCTAGGCATTGCCATGTAGTGCTGAATTCTGAAGTTGAGAAACTAAATTGCAAATCTCCAAAGTAGGCTTTGACTAGATTTGTTATTGTCATTGGTACACTGAAAAAATCAAATGCTGCCCAAAGAAGTTCATGTGGCACTGAACCATATGCATTAGCCAAATCCAGGAATGTCACATGGAGCTCCTTCCTCTCCTTTTTAGCTGATTGAATTTGTTGCCAGATCACATTGATGTGTTCTAAGCATCCTGGGAAACCTGGAATGCCCGCTTTTGTATTGAAGTGTCAATGAAGCAGTTCTTTAATAGGTAAGTTGACAATCTCTGAGCAATAATGCTGAAGAAAATCTTGCCTTCTACGTTTAATAGGGAAATAGGGCGAAACTGACTGATGCTGCTAGAATCTTTTTCTTTAGGTATAAAGACTCCACCTGCTCGGCGCCATGCTCTTGGTACAACCTGTTTTTCCCATGCTACTTTCATCAGTTTCCACAGGATTCAGTAGAACTCCTGAAGCGCTCTTGTACACTCTGTACGGAACTCCATTAGGCCCTGGAGATGATGAAGCCCTTGCTTTTTCACAGCTTGCTCTACTTCTTTCCACTTAGGTGCACAGTCCTCCATTTGGTATTCTGGTGGATTGATAGGTGGGATGTCTGAAGGAATTGACATAGGCTCCTGCCTTTTTGAATCTGTATGCTTCCTCCAAATATCTCTCCAACTCAAACTTAGATGCTTTTAGTGTGCCATTCTTCTCACTGGTGAATAACTTCTTTACAAATTTGAATGGGTCTTTATAAAAGTTAGTTCTCGCACGCTCCTTCTTTTGTAGCGTTTCCGTAGGCGCTCAGCTCTGCGCAATGTTGCAAGCTTATGTTTTATGACCCCTTGTAAGAGATTGAGTCCCTCCTTCTGACTTTCTTCTGCTCTTCTCCATTGCTTCCTCAGCTGTCTCCTTTCTCTAACTAAGCGTTCAATCTCCTGCTGCCGTCTAGACTTTCCAGGAATAGTTTGTACTTTTTCCTTCCTTTTTCAACTCCAAACCTCTCGCTTCCATATCGTAGATGATGTCCCCAAATTTATCCAATTTCTTTTCAACTGTTCCACTTAACCTTTCCAATGCAAAGCAGAGATCTGTGTTTACTGTGTCCCATGCAGTTTTCTCACAAGCTCTTGGCCATTTAACTCCAGGCTTGTGCCCGTTGAGGTTCTTTTCTCTCTTACGCTGGTTTGTCTGCCCGGGTTCACAAGGATCATTAGGTTCATCACTAACTGTGTCCATGCAAGTCCTCCTCACATCTATGACAGGGGTGCTGATATCCTGCGAACTGTGGTTTGCTTCCTGTCGCTGGATTTCATTCGACTGACTTGACTGACTTCGTAAGAAGTACTGATCAATGCGAGGCCCTTGTCCCTTCTCCCTCAAGCATTTCATTCTCCCTTGATGAATCTTCAAACCCCTGACTGTTGTCGCCTTGCTCCAGCCGCAGACACAAACCTGGAGTTCCATGTCTTTGCTAACTGCAGATCTTGAACTAGTCTTTTGTGAAGTACTCTCTATACTCATATCCGTTTCCGTTCCTAAGTCCTTAACCGTGTTGTCCAACGTTGAGTCATCTTCGCCCCGCCTCGCAGACTCTAGGGTATTTTCCTGTTTAATTTCTTTGAAGCCTTGGGCGGGTGTCTCCAGCATCCTGTAAACACAGAGCTGGATACTGCCGACAAGGGTAGCTAACCCTTGCCAGCCCCAATGGGGTCTCTTTCCTCCAGTCAGCTGTCTCTCCAGGCTGTCACGAGGTCTTTCCCTTGTTGCCAGCTGCACTATTCACAGCAGTCACTGGACGTATCCAGATCTTCATGATTTCCATTACATGAGAGTAGATGTTAAAACTTCATGCTGATTTGAACTTGGCTCTCGCCAAGATAAGCACCAACTAAGACGTAGCTTCACAGTAAACTAATGTGATCCATATGTGTCTCCATCCATTTGCGCTTCCTTCCATATGATGATGTAGATATCCTTCTGTCTGGTGTTGATGGCTGAAGTGTAATGCTGGCTCCAGGGATCAGCTTATTTTGCCTCCCTAGCGCATCAGCACACACAACGGCTGCGATGCTGGCTCCGGGGATCAACCATAGTGCGGTCTCCCCAGCGCATCAGCATGACAACCGTCTGGATTGAGCTAAGTAGGGTACATCTCTGGGGTCTTCAAGTGGGCACCTTCCATCCTCGGTGTTTCGTCGACTAGCCCACGACACCTCAAGAGGGCTCGACGGTGATTCTGGCGTCCCAGCATCACCCCCCTCCGTCATTTAACAACATAATAACCACAAAGTCCACTGATATTTTATGTGATATAACAACAAAAAATATTTTTATTTTTTTTATGACCTCCCACAACCTGTGGCACTACACATAACACACTATCCTCCATTTAACCCCAGATTCTGATATAAAATGACAACAAGACAACTGGTTCTCATAAAACGTAATTGTGATATACAGACAAACAAACATAACTCAACTAATCACCTCAACACAAGCAGGTCTTTTCTCAGACAAACATAGACTGGGATGTGGTATATGTTCTTCAGACTCCTGTTAAGAGTGCACTGTATGGTCTTAACGTTTTTGTTGCACCTTGTACTGTGATCAGAATGTTTGTGATTCCTAATAAATGTAAACAGTAGGGGTCATTTTTAAAGGTTCATAATGTTGCTTGCCATTGAGTAAGTACACTTTTGGGTAATTATATGCAATTTTTCTATTTTCAAAAGAGAGTAAGGTCATATGATGATTTTTCTTTACTCTTTCAACTACACAATTATCAAAACTTGTTGAAGACTACTAACATGTAATTGACTTGTGTACATTTACACCATCTCATATGAAGGTGTTAATAAAAACGGAAGATTACAAGTCAGATTCAATTGTTTAATATTTAGACATTGCAATTTTTATTGCTCTTTCTACGTGTACCCTTCATGTCTGCTGCTGTGCCAGTCAGCTGGTGTTTGTTAAACCACCGAAATATACTAACACTGGTATTATTTGTTCATTTAGCAGACACCTTATCCAAGGCGACTTACAGAGACTAGGGTGAAGGACGTGGTAGCACAAGGCAGTCCAGAGTGTAACAGTTGGCTATCTGGGGTGCCAGCCAAATGCATAATCTACCATTTTTAATTGTCACCAAACCGCTACTAGGACATAGTAATTCACTTTTCCATATGTGACACCACTACACCCTATATATGCCCAGGGAATAATAACTATGTAATTGAAATAAATAAATAATTAACAAACAGGACAGAAAAGGTAAACAGCTAGGAGAAGCATTGAGGAACCATGCAATCCTCAAGCATTTATTACGCTCTACAAATAACAAGCAGGCCTCTTGGTTACTGACCGTAAACTAACAAAGGAAAATATACTAGTTAATTACATCAATTAACCAAATCACACTATTAATTGGTTATACGAACACCAACAATAAATATTTTGCACAGCATTGTTATATATTGCACAGCATTGTTAGATATTACACTCAAATAAGTTACATATATATATATTTGCACTTAATAAACTCGTTACACATATTACACGCAAGTAGCTAATAAATATATTGCATGTAACATTAAATAGTTAGCATATAATCACACTATTAATTGGTTATACTGAGCCCAACAGGTAATTATATTGCACATCACTATATATTGCGCAACCAGTTATATTGTACTCAAATAAGTTATTAAACCCAATAAGATATATATATATATATATATATATATATATATATATATATATATATATATATATATATATATGCACTTAATAAACTCGTTACACATATTGCATGCAAGTAACTAATAAATATACTACACATAACATTTTAATTAAATAGTTAGCATATAATAGATTAGTTAATCATCAATTAATTAGTTAACTATTGATTTGTCTCAAACCACCAATTTAAAATCACAAGTAGCATTTAAATTTCAAAATTAAGTGATCAATTAATCATGATTTAGAAAAAAAACCATCCATTATCCTATATTGTTTATAATTTGTCCTTAACTGACACTATTCTTAACTTGCAATAGTCGATAAAACTAGAGTCAATGGCCCATTTATGCTATGCAAATATAGAAATAATAAAACTATATAGCATAACTAATAAGGTTGCAATGCAGGAAAACAATTTACAATTATATAGCATGTAATCCAACAAACAATATATTAATTAAATGTTGCACAAGAGTTCCAGCACGTTTATCCAAAGAAGCAGGAGAATTGAAAGAAACAGAAATAAAGTGCATCTGTATTTAGAACAGATCGCAGTAAATGTCCATTAGTTTAAGAGCAATAAAACTAGTAGTACGCTCTCCTTTTCCACCGTAATAAAGAATCAGCATGAAATAGTTAAGACAGTTCGATGAAAATGCAATTGTCCATATCAGGAAAACTATAAACAAAAGTTTATTTTCTCAAACCCGATGTAGATTCGGCAGCAACACGTCTCCCCAGGTTCCACACGCACTCTAGCCACAGCTCTCACCGCAACACTGCAACACAGCTCACTTGAATAGTTTGTTATTTTTCTTTACTCTTTTCTGTAAAACATCCAACAGCTATATTTGCAAAAACAAACAAAACACAGCTAAACTTGTTGTCCTCAGTAGCGTGCCGCCATATCTTCAAAACTTTCTTCTTTCTGTCTCTCTCTTGCTTAGCTCAACCATATCTCCCGCAACACACCTTGCGCACAACGTCTTTTTTTCCCGTCCTGCAACAGTGCTAGCTTTATATCCCTGCCCCTGCAATCCCATTGTTACGTAATTATCTTTTTTTTTTAAAGGAAGCAAGTAATATATAACCAAGTACCGACACATTTACCCATCGTCACAAGAGCAGCAAAAACAACATTTCTCGGCCGGGATAATAGTTCCATCAGCCCAGCCAGAGCACAGAACAAAAATTTGAAACCAGGACAAAATAATGACTTTCGCAAATGCTTTGGGACACCGGGGACAGCCTTTCTAAAACTGGGACTGTCATGGCCAAATTGGGACATTTGGTAGCTTTAGCTAAAGGCATTTAGAAAAATCCACACAGCGCAGTTAACAATAAAACAATTAAAGACATAAAACTTTTTTTTTTTTTTTTGTACACCAGTGTACGGTGTTATCGTGTGTAGTGTAACTGGGCAGCACAGTTAACAGAGTTCTTAATTTTTTAAAAAGGAATTTCAGTCGGAATCAAAACAAATTAATGTTAAGTACTGTAGTCAACCCCTAAAATAAACAATTCTCTGAAATCAGGGAGTTCTAAATGATGGGATATAAATCTTGAACTGGAATTCTTGTTAGAAGAATAAAGGACCTTCTTGTTGATGTTCTCATAAGCACTGCAGCTTCACACAAATGACCACAAGTACATTCCAATGTCACAGATTTCCTGAAATGATTTATGAGAGATTATCAAGCTTGTGTCAATCCACTTAATATTACATTTCCATATGATACCAAATATCTTATGCTTGGCATAATAATATTATATATCTGAGATGCATTTTAGTTGTGTAACCCAA